>JACEEZ010010051.1:2500-45000 GCA_016584305.1 Chionoecetes opilio | reverse complement strand
CGCCGAGACTGGAGATGATGAGTATACTAAATTCAATAGGTTTTGGCTTGCTATCTGTCGAGGGAAGAGCGAGATAGATAAGGTAGTTGGCTCTACCGATTTAACTACATATTACAAGACTTGACACTAAATCAAGTAAGTTTTTCTTGTTCATAATTCTTAATGGGAAGAGCAATGAGGGTTCAGGCTCCAGGAACGTGTGAAGAGTGCTTCTTCAAGGATGCTTCATCAATCTATAGTGGCAAGAAACATATCCTTAGGGACTGTCAGTTTTAAAAAGGGTGACCGTTCTAACCTTTCAAACTACCGTCCTCTAGCTTTGACGTCCTGCATTTCTAACGCTTTTGTATCTATTCTGAATAAGAATAATTTTAAGCATCTATCTGTTCACAATCTTCTATCTGATCGTCAGTACGGTTTCCGTAAAGGGCTTCTACTTGCAATTTTCTAGTTTTACTAACTGAATCTTGGTCATCCTCCTTTAGGGTTTTCGGTGCACCTTTTGCTGTTGCCCTTGACATTTCAAAAGCTTTTGATAGAGTCTGGCACAAATCTTTAATTTCCAAACTACCCGCAGTCGGTTTATATTCTTCTATCTGCACCTTCATCTTAAGTTTCCTTTCAAACCGTTCTATTGTAGCTATTGTAGACGGACATTGTTCTTCTCCTTAGTATATCAATAGTGGTGTTCCTCAGGATTCTGTCCTATCGCCCACTCTCTTTCTATTATTAATTAATGATATTCTAAGTTTAACTCCACTCCTACGCTGATGATTCTACACTACATTTTTCAACGTCGTTTATTAGACGTCCAATTCAACAAGAAATAAGGGATTCACGGAGAGATGCCACCGAGCGCCTAACTTCTATTCTCTCTATAATTTCTGATTGGGCAAAGCAAACCTTGTTTTGTTCAATACCTCAAAAACCCAATTTCTTCGCGTATATACCCGACAAAATCTACCATATAACTATCCTCTCTTCTGCAATGACACTCGACTGTCTCTATCTTCTACAATTGACATTTTTTAGACTATCCTTTACAAAAATTTTGAATTAGAAATCTCATATCTCATCTCTTGCTAAAGCAGCTTATAAGAAGTTAGGTGTGCTGTGGCGTCTGCCTCCTTATTTTCTCCCTCCCAGTTGATTGCTCTGTACAGGGGCCTTATCCGCCCATGAATGGTGCATGTCAGACATGTTTGGAGGGATCCACTCATACAGCTCTCCTAAACAGGGTTGAGTCAAAAGCTTTCCGTCTCATCAACTATCCTCCTCTGAATGACTGGCTTCAGGCCCGTCCACACTAGGCCTCATAGCCCCGCGCGCTGTTAGTGGCGCTGTTGAAAATCGAGGTTTTCAATACCGCGCGCGTCGTGCTGAGCGAGTCCAACTCGTCCCGATTGGAGGGACGTGTTGTAGGTCCCCAGTTCTGCACTTAGCTCCATTGAGGGAGGATGTCGCCGCCGCGCTCCATGATGTATATCAATACATGGTATTATCAAACTACCAGATGAATAAGATGATATTTAGGAAGACTGAACATACCATCATCTACACGAGACATTACGGCGTGTCATGAATATAAATAAATTACAGTATACTATAGCAAGAATAAGATAATGATACCAAAGCGAAATAGTGCATGACATTTTTTTCCCCTCACACCGTTTTTTATTCAACTCCTTGTTATTCATTTAATTTTGCTTGCATTGCATTTTTATTTACTGTCTCGGAAGCAACACACTTTTCCGATTCTGACGGTATATGATACGTCTCAATGCAAAAATATTTAGATGGTCAAAAATTGCAATGAACATCAATCAAACTTGTGACGGAGCGTCGCCTCCCTGCCATGGCGGTGAGGCACAGTCTGGACGCGCGGGTGGGCATTCAACACTGCCTCGTGTATCTCTGCATGAGGCATATGCTCGTATTCGTAGTCACATACCATGATTGCTCGTGGTAATTGTTCACTTTTTGTCTTGTCCTAATTAAATCAATATGTCATGCCAGCTCTGTTGTGATTGCAATAGGAGTACTGTATGATTGCTCTAGTACTTTCCATGGCAGCTACAAGATCAAGTGAATCATTTTGACTCAGTAGAAATGGAACAAAATCATGGCAATTACCAGGCAATCATGGTATGTGACTACGAATACGAGCAATAGTGTGGACGGGGCTTTGAATCTTTAAATCACCGCTGCAATGTTCCTTCTCTTGCTATCTTCTACCGTTATTTTCATGCTCTTTCCTTTTGAACTTGCTAACTGCATGCCTCCCCCCCCTCCTATTATTGATAGACTTAGGAGAAGAACAATGTCCGTCTACATTAGCTACGGTTTAAAAGGAAACTAAAGATAAGGTACAGAGAGAAGGATATAAATCGAATGAGGGTAGTTTGGGAATTATAGATTTGTGCCAGACTCTATCAAAACTTTTTGATGTGTGAAGAGCAACATAAAAGGTTTCACCGAAACTCCTAAAGGAGGATGACCAGGATTCAGTTAGGAATGTTAGAAGAACGCCAGTAGATCGCCCTTTATGGAAACCGTACTGACGATCAGATAGAAGATTGTAAGCAGATAGATGCTTAATAATCTTTTTATTAAGTATAGATTCAAAAGCTTTAGAAAGGCAAAAAGTCAAAGCTATAGGACGGTAGTTAAACGATTCGAACGGTCACCCTTCTTACGAACAGGTTGAATGTGAACCAGACAGAAGAAAAGGTGAAAGTATTTGGACAAAGACAGAAAAATTACTACCACAGTGCTATCATAAAACCATAGTTTTTGAGAACAATAGGAGGGACTCCGTCAGGACCATCAGCTTTCCGAGGATCTAGGCCAGAAAGGGTAAAGAAAATGTTTAATTACGAAGGATCTTAATGACAGGCATAATATAGTCAGATATTACAGATATTGATAGTTAGAGGGTGGAGGAAAGGAGATACAAGCCCTGCATCAACCAGAGTGGAATTTTCAGCAAATGTTTGAGCAAAGCGTTAAGCTTTAGAATTAGATGAGACAGCTGTGGAGCCATCTGGGTGAAGCATAGGAGTATAAGATGAAGAAGAAAATTTGGTAGTGATGTTATTAGCTAGATGCCAGAAGTCACGAGAGGAGTTTGATTCAGAAAAAAATTGACATTTTCTATGAATGAAGGAGTTTTGTTAAGTTGAATTAAAGATTTGGCACGATAACGTGCCAAATAAAGAAATATAAGGTCATGAGTTTCAGGAGATGGATATTTACGGTACCCTCTGTGAGTCGCCTCTCTATCTTGGACAGCATAAGAACAAGCAGAGGTAAAATGAAGTTGACGGGCTTTAAGATTAGAGAGAATGTGTGGAATGTACGTCTCCATGTCAGAGACAAGGATATAAGTTATGCGATCTGCACAAAGAGATGGGTCTTTGACATGGAAGCAATAATAATTCCATGGAAAATCAGAGAAGTAATGCCTTAGGTCCTCCCACTTGGCAGAGTTGAAATGCCAGAAGCACCTTCGCTGTGGTGGTTCCCGACGCGGTACCGGAGCGATAGGAAAGGTTACAAAAATAAGATTGTGATTTGAGGAATCCAACGGAGCGAATAGTTTCTCAAGAGTAAACAGAAGGGTTAGTAGTTAGGATTATATCAAGAATGTTGGGCGTGTCTTCAAGGCGGTCAGGAATACGGGTAGGGTGCTGCACCAGCGGCTTTAGGTCTTGGAGGATAGAAAAGCTGTAGCTTGTTTACCAGGTTGGTCAGTGAAAGATGACAGCCAGGATGCTACTAGGATCGTGGAGCATCGTGGATTGTCTCACAGGACACATAAAACATTGTCAAAGCCATCGTTCTCAGCCATTCGAGAACATTTAGAGGCCTCAGGTAACCCAATAAGGAACAATGATTTAAAATTTTACATATAAGCTTCCACGACTACACCCGACTGACATGCGAGAGCCTCCTAACCCACCACTGCAAACCCACCCTGTGCGCACAAGACACCTCCACCCCGTTACTGTGCTTCTGAGCCATGTGGGAACCCCGCCCACCACACACTCCCCTTTTAATGATATGGTAGATGTAGTTTTATAATGTTGTTTTATCTCTTTTGTTTTATAATTTATTTTAAGTTAGGCATTTAAATGTCATATAATTATAACATGTATATTTTCATTATTTTTACATATTTTATGAATGATTTCTGTTTTTAGGCTGATGATGGCTAATGTAAGATAGCCGAAACGCTTCATATAAATATTCAAGATGTTTATACCAGCGCTGGTTTCTCTCTCTCTCTCTCTCTCTCTCTCTCTCTCTCTCTCTCTCTCCTCTCTCTCTCCTCTCTCTCTCTCTCTCTCGCTCTCGTAATCACTCCTCTCTCTCTCTCTCTCTCCTCTCTCTCTCTCTCTCTCTCTCTCTCTCTCTCTCTCTCTCTCTCTCTCTCTCTCTCTCTCTCTCTCTCTCTCTCTCTCTCTCTCTCTCTCTCTCTCTCTCTCTCTCTCTCTCTCTCTCTCTCTCTCTCTCTCTCTCTCTCTCTCTCTCTCTCTCTCTCTCTCTCTACTCTACTCTCTATCTCTCTCTCTCATATCTCATCTCTCTCTCTCTCTCTCTTCATCATGATAAAGTGGTGTGTTGCCAAAGATCTGATCCTAGACCATTATTATTTTTAATTACATCATATGACATAACTCTATGTACCAAAAATCTTAAATTTTTACTTTTTTGATACACTTACCATTTTTATCTAAGGGAAGGATTTAAATGATTTAAGAAACCCAATGAACCTGAATTGTACTGTTCTGATTGTTAAAATGTAACAATTTTACATTAATATCAATAAACCATGTTATGCTGTCACATTCACAATTGACACACACAATGACACATATCAAAATTGATAACCATTATTAAAGAGGTACAAGAAGCTAAATTCCCTTGGAGTTGTTATTGATAGCAAGTTAAGATGAAACAACATAAGAGAATGTAATGAATAAATTTCAAAATAATAGGTGTAATAATAGAATACGAAACCATTGTAATATTGAAGGTTTAAGACATATTTATTTATCATTAGCATATCCATATTTATTGTACTGTTCAGCTATCTGGGGTGGGGCATATAAAACATATATTGATCAACTATTTGTAAATCAGAAAAAATTAGTTCGCACAATGTCCTCTAGTAATCGGTATGACCACACAAGCCCAATCTTTCGTGAGTTGAAACTTCTAAAATTACATGATATTATAGACTATCAGACTATAACTTTTGTTTATAAGGCGATGAATACATACAAAATTGACAGTGGTTTTCAGACCACAACGCATAGCATACAAACCAGACGAACCAATAATCTCAAACTTCCATTGTGTAGAACTTCCCATGCTCAACAAAGTGTTCTCACTCGGGGAACTAAACTGTGGAACAAACTTCCAGATGATGTAAGGAATAAAGAATTAAATCCATTTAAACTGCAAATAAAAGAAAGTTGAAAAGTAACTATTAAAATTAATTTATTATTATTATAATTGTGATTTGTATAATTAATGTGATAATTATCATTGATCTCTTTAACAGTACTATTATGTATGTGTACTGTTATGGTATGAATGCTTGTTTGTGTATATTCTTTAATATACTTATTAAATTTATTTCATTTAATTGATAAAATTAAGTAGTATATTCAGTAGGGAATATATTTTTTTTTATTTAATTTAGTTTTTCATATGTAAATTAGCATTAGGCCGTCCTACACGCTACATCTGCTGACCTCTTATTTTAGCATAAAGTCCATAAAAGAGTTACGACTCAATGGACAAAGGCTTTGACATTTTCTCTACATGTATAATAACTGTATAATATTAAGGCCAATAAATTATCAATCAATCAATCAATCAATCTCTCTCTCTCTTCTCTCTCCTCTCTCTCTCTCTCTCTCTCTCTCTCTCTCTCTCTCTCTCTCTCTCTCTCTCTCTCTCTCTCTCTCTCTTCTCTCTCTCTCTCTCTCTCTCTCTCTCTCTCTCTCTCCTCTCTCTCTCTCTCTCTCTCTCCTCTCTCTCTCTCTCTCTCTCTCTCTCTCTTCTCTCTCTCCTCTCTCTAATATATATATATATATATATATATATATATATATATATATATATATATATATTGATATATATATATATAGTATATATATATATTATATATATATATATATATATATATATATATATATATATATATATATATTGATATATATATATATATATATATATATATTGATATATATATATATATATATATATATCGTTAAAAGTGATAGCTAGTTCAGCGTTTATTATCTTTTTCACGCTAAAGAAAAGCCATTACGAGACTCTGAAGAAATATGCTTTCACTTCAACTCTGCGCCATTCAAAACTTTGCGAGTCAACTTTTATCATGAAGGGTACCAATAGAAGCGCAATTTTATGAGCTTTCCATTGATGTATTTTGTTTTTTGATAAATGAATTACCCCTATGCATAAATTAGCGTTAAATG
This sequence comes from Chionoecetes opilio, assembly GCA_016584305.1. Lineage (NCBI taxonomy): Eukaryota > Metazoa > Arthropoda > Malacostraca > Decapoda > Majidae > Chionoecetes > Chionoecetes opilio. The sequence continues at coordinate 38,488 of JACEEZ010010051.1, read as the reverse complement.
AATAAATAAAATCATCAATCGGGTAATTTTCCCGATTGATGAGGTTATTTATTTAGTTAAAGCTAATTTATACATGCTGCTAATTCATTTATCAGAAAACGAAATATATAAGTAAATAAATAACATCATCAATCGGGAAAATTACCTGATTGATGATTTTATTTATTTATTTAACGCTAATTTATGCATGATTCTATTTCATTTATCAGATAACAAAATATATCAATGGAAAGCTAATAAAATTGCGCTTCTATTGATACCCTGCATGATAAAAGTTGACACGCAAAGTTTTAAATGGCGAAGAGTTAAGTGAATATTAAGGTTATGCATATTTCTTCATAGTCTCGTAATGGCATTTCTTTAGCGTGTTTTACTGTTTTTTTTTAATAATATTATAGAACAAACATTTACGAAGATTAGAGTATATCATAATATATACTGATAAACCAGTCTATATGATAGTCCATAGACCACTATATCTCTTTGTCGGGCAGGCCGCTATGCAGCTTGTAATTTCAAAACATTGTCGCGTGAACAGTCCTGGTATACATTGGTCTATGACTATATATATCAATGATTGATATATATATATATATATATATATATATATATATATATATATATATATATATATATATATATATATATATATATATATATATATATATATATATATATATATATATTATATATATATATATATATTAATATATATATATATATATATATATATATATATATATATATATATATAATATATATATATATATAATATATATATATATATATATATATATATATATATATATATATATATATATATATATATATATATATATATATATATATACACATACACACACAACACACACACACACACACACACACACAACACACACACACACCACACACACACACATTCACACACGCTTACACACACACACACACACACACACACACACACACACACACATAGGGTATTCCGTAGTGTAGGGGTAGCACGCTCGGTTCACAACCGAGAAGTCCCGGGTTCGATCCCCGGGCGGAGCGGAAACAGTTGGGTTGTTTCCTTAAAACCCAAGCCCCTGTCCACCCAGCAGTGAATGGGTACCGGGTGTTAGCCGGGGTTTGTGACCTGCTCTCCGGGGTGGTGGCTTCGGCCAACACAAAGCACTAAGGATGAATGATAAAAAATGTTGATATGGTGACGGGGCCATACGAGCATTGCTCAGGCCCTGTAAAAATGCAACTAGATGAATACAACTAGATGAATACGCACACACCACACACACACACACACACACACACACACACACACACACACACACACACACACACACACACACACACACACACACACACACACACACACACACACACACACACACACATTCACACACACACACACACACACGCTACACACACACATACACACACATACACACACACACACACACATACAGACATTTTCACTTGATCAATAATTCTGGCATGGTTACTACAACAATGAATACCTCCCCCTCAATCATTTCCTTTTCCCCCATACTGTAGTCCCCACTGTAAACGTGATTCCTTACCCCCTACCCATCACACCCTGACCCTCTCACCGCTACAACGTAAAACAGATTTATATCTGAGTAGCACTTGTTTGCACCCCTCATTATACACACTTAACCCTCCATCCCTCATTCTCCTCCCCCTCCTTCTCTTCATTTTCCATAGTACCAAACCTCTTTGTTACTGTCAAATGGAGCTATAATTCATCGATATACGGACCCCTCTCTTTGCTCCACACACATACACATACACCGTCTGGTCGGTTCAGTTGATTAGGGCGTCCAGCACCATTATGTGGTCCGGCGTTCGATCCCCGGCCCCGCTCATACCCGGGGATATTTCCATTTTGAAATTCGGGCGGTTACTATTCGCCTTGAGCAAGAAAATGAGAGGAGGGTTTGTAAGGTCCCAGCATTACTCAAATAATGAGCTCCAAGCTCGCACCGGGAGGGTGAAACTGGCCATCACAAGTGACTCACGCACCACACACACACACACACACACACACACACACACACACACACACACACACACACACACACACACACATGCACACACACACACAAACATACACACACACATATACAGACACACACACACATTCTAAGGTTCTCTGTCTTGTAGTGGTTAGCACGCTTGATTCACAACCAAAATGTCCCGGGTTCGATCTACAGACAGAGCGGAGAAAGATGGGTAGTCTCCTTAATACCCAAGCTCTTGTCCATCCAGCAGTGAATGGGTACCGGGTGTTAGCCGGAGTCTTTTGACCCGCCTCATTGGTGATGGTTTCGGCCAACATTAAGCACCAAGGATGAAAGATAACTTGTAAAAATGGAGACGGGGCCATTCGAGTATAATTGAGGCCCTCTATATAAAATACAACTAGATTAATACACACATAAACACACACACACACACAAACACACACACACACACCGTCCGTGTTGCTCAGTTGGTTAGGGCGCCTGGCATCTTTCTGTGGTCCAGTGTTCGATCACCGACCCCGCTCATTCGCTGGGATTTTTCCACTGTGAAATTAAGGCGGTACTGTCCCCCTTGGGCAAGGGGATGGGGGTGTGTGGTGTGTGATTGCCCAAAGATCGGTAATAATGAGCCCCAAGCTGGCACTGAGAGGGTGAAACTGGCGGGAGGCTCGCGTGGCATGCTGGTGAATACAACACGTAATAATACACACACATCACAACACACACACCACACACACGACACACACACAACACACACACACACACACACACACACACACACACACACACACACACACACACACACACACACACACACACACACACACACACACACACACACACACACACACACACACACACACACACACACACACACACACACACACACACACACACACACACACACACACACACACACACACACACACACACACACACACACGAACTACCACGTGTAGTCCTCGCGGCCTCTTGTAGCTTCTTTATTTTCTTATGTTCTTATGTTCTAAGCACATCATCTCTCCTCTAAACCTCATCTTCTTTTCCTCACCGAAACCCAGTTTTCTGTGAGCACTGACAGCAGACCTTTTTCTGTAGCCTCTTACTGTCTTACTGTCTCTATTCTCATTTGCAATCCAATAGCTGGCTGTTGCGTATATGTGCGCAACGATATCACTTACTCTTGTGCCCACGGTCTTGAATCTTACGAATTTTCTACCATCTGGAATCGACGTCGATGTCACTCTCTTACTAAATTTATATGTACTGTATATTTGTCACCTAACTCCTCGGACTATGTAAAATTCTTCGACTATTTAACATCAACAGTGGAGGACATCTCATCTTATTTTCATTTAGTAGAAATGTTCATTCATGGGGATTCCAATGTTCATCACCAGCATTGGCTATCATTTTCTTTCACTAACCAACCTGGTGAACAAGCCTACAGCTTTTCGATCCTCCTGGAGGATCGATCTTCCTGGAGCAGTTGGTGCAGCACCCTACCAGTATTCCTGACCGCCTTGGAGACACGCCCAACATTCTTGATATTTTCCTAACTACTAACTTTTCTGCTTACTCTGTGAAACAATTCTCTCCGTTGGGTTCTTCCGATCACAATCTAATTTATGTAACCTGTCCTATCGCTCCGGTGCCGCCTCGGGACCCACCTAAGCGGAGGTGATTTTGGCATTTCAACTCAGCTAAGTGGGAAGACCTACGCAGTACTACTCTGATTTTCCATGGAATGATTACTGCTTCCATATCAGAGACCCATCTCTTTGTGCAAAGCGCATAACTGAGGTCATAGTCTCTGGCATGGAGGCGTACATTCCACACACTTTCTCTAATCCTAAAGCCCGTCAACCTTGATTTAACTCTGCTTGTTCTCATGCTGTCCAAGACAAAGATGCAGATCACAGACGGTACCGTAACCATACATCTCCTGAAACTCATGCCCTTTATAGTTCTGCCCGTAATCATGCCAAATGTATACTTCAACTTACCAAAAACAGCTTCATTCATAGAAAAAGTCAGAATCTTTATGAATCATAATTCCTCTCGTGACTTCTGGCATTTAGCTAATAGCATATCTAACAATTATTTTCTTCATCTTTCCCTCCTATGCTTTACTCCTATGCTTCACCACAGCTGTCTCATCTATTTCTAAAGCTGAACTCTTCGCTCAAACCTTTGCTGAAAATTCCTCTCTGGTTGATGAAGGGCTTGTTCCTCCTTCACCTCCACCCTCTGACTATATTATGCCTGTTATTAACCCGTGGGCTGCGGCAAGCCTTCCGGAAGGCTCTGCTGAGCGACTGCGGCATGCCTTCCGGAAGCGCGATTTTCAATTGCATACAAAAACCGCGCCAACATTCGTAGAAGTCTACAAACTGTGTCATATGTAGGCCGCTATGTCAGCCCTCGATACCACACATCGCCATCTGCCTAACTACGCTGTACGCAGGGATACCACTCCTTGGGTTTTTTTCCCAAGATCTTGGGATATAGGCCATGGCCTTAGGATATTTTTTGTCTATCGTGGGATTTTTGGAGTGATTATTCAAGTATTTCTCCAGTGGTTTATCTCAAGGTAAGCATATGTACCGTATTTAGGATTCAGTTTCAATGTTTTCTTAACGCCCTAGGGATATTTTTGTCTATCATATGTTTTTTTGGGGTGAGTCTTGGGTCAGTCCTAAATACGGTACACATGCTTACCTGAGATCAACTACTGGAGAAATACTTGAATAATCCCCTCAAAATCTTGGGAAAAATCCCAAGGAGTGGCATCCCTGACCCCACCTCAGCAGTCTCTCGCAAGCGGTTTGGTGTCATTCGCGCCAGATATTTCAACTCCCGACCACAACCATACCACAACCCCATACGTTTGGGTTAAAACAAAATATATTGCCGGATGCAGATTTGTACTACCTTGACGTTGATGTGATTTTCATCAAATTATGTAATGGTCACTGTTCCACTCACATTGCCGCACTGTGGGCACTAAAAAATTCACAGCTCCCGCAGTCCCCGGGTAAAGATCCTTCAAATTGATGTTTGCTTTGCCCTTTCCTCCGTCGGTGCAGTTGCTAGCGTGCCTGGCTACGAATCTGCGGGCCCTGGTTCGATCCCGGGCCAGGGATAGTCGGTGACCAGCCTACCCAGCTGTTCTTCCTTCCTTTCGGGGTTGATAAATGGGAACCTGGGGTAACCTGGGGAAGGTAACTGTGGTAACCCGGGAGTCACACCAGCCCTGTGTCCCGGGGTAACGGGTTCTCACCCACCACAGGCTCTAAGGGCTAATGCCACGGAGATGAGCACTGCATGCCACGCGCAGCTTAGCGTATGCTCCCAACTTTACCTTTTTTACCTTGCCCTTTCTGGCCTAGATACTCGGAAGGCTTATGGTCCTGATGGAGTCCCTCCTATTATTTTCAAAAAATGTGCTTCTGTGCTTGCACCCTGCCTGGTCAAACTTGTCCGTCCTTGTCTATCTACTTCCACCTTTCTTTCTTGCTGGAAGTTTGCTCACATCCAACCTGTTCCTAAGAAGGGTGACCGTTCTAATCCTTCAAACTACCGTCCTATAGCTTGGACATCCTGCCTTTCTAAAGCTTTTGAAACTATACTTAATAAGATTCTTAAGCATCTATCTGCTCACAATCTTCCATCTGATCGTCAGTACGGTTTCCGTAAAGGGCGATCTACTGGCGATCTTCTAGCCTTCCTAACTGAATCTTGGTCATCCTCCTTTAGGGGTTTCGGTGAAACTTTTGCTGTTGCCCTTGACATATCAAAAGCTTTTGATAGAGTCTGGCACAAATCTTTAATTTCCAAACTACCGTCATTCAGTTTCTATCCTTTTCTCTGTACCTTCACCTTAAGTTTCCTTTGAAACCGTTCTATTGCATCTACTGTAAACGGACATTGTTCTTCTCATAAAACTATCAATAGTGGTGTTCCCCAGGGTTCTGTCCTATCACCCACTCTCTTTCTATTATTCATTAATGATCTTCTAAGTCTAACTCAAAGCCCTATCCACTCCTACGCTGATGATTCTACCCTGCATTTTTCAACATCGTTTATTAGACGGCCAACTCAACAGGAACGAAATGATTCACGGAGAGCTGCCACCCAACGCCTAACTTCTGATCTTTCTATAATTTCTGATTGGGGCATAGCAAACCCTATTTTCTTCAATGCCTCAAAAACCCAATTTCTTCACCTATCTACTCGACAAAACCTACCAGATAACTATCCCCTCTTCTTCAATGACACTCAACTGTCTCCTTCTTCTACAATGAACATTCTAGGACTATCCTTTACAAAAAATCAGAATTGCAAATCTCACTTCTCATCTCTTGCTAAAACAGCTTCTAAGAATTTTGGTGTCCTGTGGCGTCTGCGTCCATTCTGTTCTCCCTCCCAGGTGCTTGATCTCTACAGGGGCCTTATCCGCCCATGTATGGAGTATGTCTCACATGTTTGGGGAGGATCCACTCATACAGCTCTCCTAAACAGGGTTGAGTCACTAATCTTTTCGTCTCATCAACTCCCTCCTCTGACTGACTGTCTTCAATCTTTTAATCACCGCCGCAATGTTGCCTCTCTTACTATCTTCTACCGTTAGTTTCATGCTCACTGCTCTTCTGAACTTGCTAACTGCATGCCTCCCCCACTTCCGCGGCTTCGCTGCACAAGACTTTCTGCTCATTCCCATCCTTATTCTGTCCATCCTCCTAATGCAGGAGTTATTCAGTTTCTTTATTCTTTCATCCCTTTCACTGGTGAACTCTGGAACTCTCTTCCTGTTTCTAATTTTCCACCTTCCTACGACTTAAATCTTTTCAAGAGAAAAGTGACAAGACACCTTCCGAACTAAATTGGCTCGCCCCTCTTTTTTATTGTCTTACTGTCTTCTTTACAGGAACTGGCAACTAAGCGGGCCTTGTGTTACCTCTTTTTGTGTGCCTTTTTCTGTATCTCTTTATATATATATATATATATATATATATATATATATATATATTATATATATATATATATATATATATATATATATATATATATATATATATATATATATATATATTTATAGAAAAATGATCAAGTAATTTCCTCCCACATCAAGCATGGATATGCTCTCCTTGCAACCAATTTATAAGGACTTTAGGATGATAAAATAGCTGGTTGTGTTCACTGAGAGGATTAGGTAACTACACAATATGCATTATTTGCAAACAAATTAGTTTTTTACACTAAGAAAACTGCCCCAATTATGTCTGCCTCCATCAGATGGATGCATGAGGCCGTGGGCCCATTGGGGGTCCAGCGCGAGGCTGAAGGGACCCAAGAGTGTGATTGAAAAGTATAGTCATTCTGATCACTAGTAACCTGTCTCTAAAATTTATATTACAAAAGTAAGGAAAACAAAAAATTCTGTAATTTTCTACAGTCCTACTTCAGTAATAAAATGTAAATTTATGTTAAAGGTTCTTACAGTAAAATAAAGTTCTAGAGTTAAATTTTTTCACTGCATTGTTTGATTTAATAAAAACATATTAGAGATGGTGTCTATTTCATACTAAATATTGGGTATATTCCACAAGGGGTTAGTAATAAGCAACATTCCTCAGGGTTAGGGTTCCAGGGTTAAACAGCTTCTAAGAAGTTATGTGTCCTGTGGCGTCAGCGTCCATTTTTTTCGCCCTCCCAGTTGTATGCTATGTACAAGGAAGGGCCTTCCTTATTCGCCCATGACTATGCCTCTTATGTATTGGGGGGATTCACTCATACAGCTCTACTAAACAGGGTTGAGTCAAAGCTTTTCGTCGCATCAACTCCCCTCCTCTGACTGACTGTCTTCCATTTTAAAATCACCGCTGCAATGTTGCTTCTTTTTCTATCTTCTACCGTTATTTTCATGTCCACTGTTCTTCTGAAGGACGTCACTCCTTTTACGATACAACTTTTTCCCTAATTGAGCTAGGATGCTCTTTTTCTTACCGAAAGTTGTGCACATAATTGTACTTATACAGATAAGGTTTCATTAAATTATATCAATAAATACATAACGTTAAAATAATTTATTTGAATTTGTCCGCGATATTAGTCAATTAATTATTCATATCGCTACTAGTCACTAGCTAATAGAAGTTCTGCCTTGGTTATTTTTTTATGAAAAGTATTGGGCATAGTGCCAAACTTGGAGTGATTTTTTCTGGTGTAGGTTCATTGGTTATGCTTTGCACGATTTTCAAAATGTTTTCTCTCGTATTTCACCCAGTAATAACATAAACTTCAATATAAAATCAGATATTCAATTTACCAGACCTTTGATCAGTCCAAGACTTAGAAAATAATATTTGCTTTCAAACAAAATAAACTGATGCAAATCGGACATGAATTACCAGAGTAGTAAGAGTTTGAACGACATTATCTTAGGCAAAAACGAAACTTCAGAAACTGTCGTCAAAGTTTTATTGTTTTTTTTTCTTATAATGTTTTATTATATTTTAAAGTAATCGTCCAGACCATTTCATCATTCCTGATTTAATGCAATCAAATTATAGCCATTAACGAGTATATAACAATACGTCGTCACTTTTTGCATCCAGTCAGTCGTTTTTAAATAATTCGCAATAAAAATCTGCAAATTCCCCGAGTTCTCAAAACACTCCTCAAGGTTTGCAGACGATACACCACGGCTCGGTGACTTAACAAGAGGAAGGCTCCTCTCCCCGCGCAGATTCAGAAGCACGTAAACACAAGAGATAAATATAGTACTTGAAGATTTTTTGGGTGTTTCTGATGGATCTTTTTTGCGATATGCCACATGCATGCACCCTTTATGGGTGCAGCAAGACAGCTGTGCCTTTCGAGAAAAGTTTGCACACGGAACGGAGTGGCGCGTGTAGGGTGATACACGCCGGTAGTGTGTTGGGGCGAGCCAGTTGTGTTGAGAAACGGTGTGTAGCGAGGGTACACAGTGGGTGAAAGACTGGGTGAGAGTGTGCAGCGCGGCTACCCAGTGTGTAGGTTGGGACGACGAGTGTAAGGTGAGCCTGTGTACACGGGTGTGCTGGACAAGGGCGGCGCCCCCCGTAAGACAGTGACTCAGTTGTGGAGTGGGCGTTCCCTGTGGTGAGAGACAGTAACTCAGTTGGGAGTGGATTGGCCTGCGTGCTTGGTGTGAGAGAAAGTGACTTTGTACAGTGGGTACTAGTAGTGTGGGAAATAAAGCCGTGCACAGCAGTTAAGTGTCTTCCTTGCAGTCCTTCCCGTCTCCTCCATAGTCCCGAGCCGTTAGTGTGTGACTAAGTTGAGAGGGGTGGATTGCCCCCCCCCCCTCCTTCGTTATAATATGCTCTAATACCCACCACTGATCTGATCTTAGAATATGTCCTTAGACCCTTCTATATGGCATCAGAATGTCCCTTAGCTCCACTTGCCTAGTGCCCCACCATTTACAGATACCTAGCTACGCCACTGGGCCAGACTGTGGCAGACTTGGTTAGACACACCAAGACAGACTGTCTTGTATGGCAGTCTATGGCAGTCTGCATCACAAACCAGTCAACACTCCCTGGGCTGTCACACTTTCTGCCTTCCCGCCCGCATATTTTCCAACTCTATGCTATAGCTAATGCTAGTATGTGGTTTCCGAGTAATGACGTTTGACTGTAGCTCCAAAACTAACCATAGGATTTTCTCGAAAGTACCTTCATTGTGATTCCCACACACACATGGTTACCTTACTTACCAATCCATGTTTTGGAGAAGTGCCAGGTCCTCCTGCTGAACCTCAGGCTCCGCTAACACCTGTTCATCCACCTCGTACTCGGGCTCAAACATATAGGGTTGGGATCCCATGACAATCTGAGGTTCGTTTTCCTCATATATGCGACCAGCGTCATTTCTTTCGGTCTCAGATTGAGCATCGTACTCTAGATCTGTCACAGCGACAGATTCACTGTCTGACACCGAAGTACAATCGCTCATTACAACATTTGCCGACAGGTGTCAGACAGATGTTTACATTGGAGCCTTCTTCTTCTGACGTCATCAATAATAGTCGTAGTCCTGTTGGAGGGAAGAATTTTTTTTTCGCGCTCTTTTTACAAAAGTCGTATTTTTACGGAAATAAGGCCTGGAAATCAATAATTTTTGGTGGATTAGGTGTTTTGAATGTACAGTCTAAGACAAAAGTCGTGTCACGGTTTTGTCCGGATATGAAATGTGACTCGTGAAACATTATGAAAACCCAAACGCAGTTACATGCTCGTGGTTGGCAAGCCTGAATCCCTTCAGCTACTGTTCAGATAAGGGTTCAAAGCTTCATATCTGCCGCTGATGAGACAATGTCTAAAACAAACCAAAGGTATTTCAAAGGTTCAATAGATTTACTGCGTTAAGGTTTCATATTATTCGATGTGGAATGCGAAATATATTCGGCCCAGCAATGATCACCAGGACATTTCATCTTTACACCTGAGCCATTGAAGGCCACATACATCACCGGCAGGAGTATGGAGAGAGCTAGTCACATGCAGGAATACAAAAAATAAAATAAAAATAATAATAATAATAATTCAAGACAAATTGCTTCAAAATTCAATAGTATATATTTGGATAATAATAAGACCAAATTCCATTTTAATCTATGCAAAAAATTTAAACAAAATTTCCTCAAAATTGAAGTGTATATTTGGATAATAATTAATAATATGAAGGAAGGAAGGACTCAGAAACAGTGGCGTATATAGGTCCTTAAAAAGAAAGGGGAATACAGGGGTGAATCCAGGATTGTTATAAAGGGGGAAGGGGGGGCTTGTGCGAAGCGAGCCTCAACAGCTGAGGGAGTTTACAATAATAGCACAATTGCTGTGTGTTTCGGAGGGCCTCAGCCGAACCCCTGGGACTGGTTCACCGAACCCATGTTCAATCACGGCTTTATAATTACCTCAGCACTTCTACTTTTAACACTCCTGGTAATGAATCCTAAAACAATTACTCGTGAGGATACGAACTATTATGACTTATGAGTTGTGGTGAGATCGAAGCATTTATGACAGTGCTACCAACCGTTCGTATGACATACGGCAGACAGCACCGAAAGGTTAGCCCTTTACCAGATGTATTAACCAAAATTCATGACACGACTTTTGTCTTAGACTGTACATTCAACATAATGAGGCAAAAAAATGGGTCTGGACTTATCACTTTAAGTTTGTTTAAGCGACAAAAAAATGTAGCAAAACCTAGAAAAAAAAGGAAAACATAGTATAAATGAGCTACCTACGTATAGTACTTATAATATTTATTACATATATAACAAAATATCAAATGACAGCAATCTTTAGGGACGTTAATACCAATATATGAGGATGATGTTTCAAGTTTTCGCTAATTTTCACCTTTTTTTTTTTTTTTGCTCCTCTAAAAATGAGATACGTCCTGAACTTGGTTACTGCATGTGCTCCCTCCCCATGTGCTTGGGGAGGCGGTATCGCCTCCCCAATACCGATCCCCAATCGCCTCCCCAATCGCCTCTTGGGGAGACGGTATGGCGGCACCCCCCCAATACCGTGCTTGGTATGGGAAAGGAGCCTGCAGGACTCGCGGTGAGCACCGGGAGTGGTGTCGTAGGGTGGGTGAGGCGACGCGCCCTCCGGCGTATGCCCCCAATGATTGATTTATTGACCCATGGGAGAACAGTCTCTCCACGGCTGCAGAGCTCGTGTGGCCGTGTTGTTTAACAAACACATCTACAAGGCGGCACGGAAAAGGGCGGGGAACATGGCCTGCTCCAGCAACTTATTTCTCTACTTCTCTGAGCACCAACTCTCAAGTTCTTAGTCTTATCTGAGAATAAAATGTTCTTTCACCGGTATCAATATTTGCAGAAACTCGTGTTACACCCTGTATATATACATATATATATATATATATATATATATATATATATATATATATATATATATATATATATATATATATATATTTATATATATATTGCAGTCAAATTGTAAAACTAGCCATTTCGTGAAATACCTAAGCACTTTAGTCAGTCTGTGAAATGACTTATTAACTTCGTCATGAAATGCCTATAATCTTTAGTATTTGCATGAAATTACTTTATTTTTTAGTCCAGTCAATAGGTTAGGTTAGGCTAAGCTAGGTTAGGTTAGGTTAGGAAAGTTTAGATATAACCTATATCCTATCCTAACCTAATCTAACCTAACCTAGCCTAACCTAACCTAACCTATCATATAACCAATCCTAACCTAACCTAACCTAACCTAGCCTAACCTAACCTAATGACTAGACTAAAAATGAAAGTCATTTCATGCCAGTAATCAAAATTGTAGGCATTTGATGATTAAGTTAATAAGTTATTTCACAGATTGACTAAAGTGCTTAGGCATTTCACGAAATTACTAGTTTCACAACCTGACTGACTAAATATATATAATATATATATATATATATATATATATATATATATATATATATATATAAATATATATATCATGAAGGTAGTATAAGGGGAGAGGCCGAAGCGCAGAAAAAGTGAGGTCATTCTGGTCGGCCGGCAGCCATACAAGGATTGGCAGAAAGCAGGTTGTAGCAGCCGCTCCCTTGCCCTGACATGACTTAGCTGACTATGCACAAGACTTGACCCCACCCTGGCTGCTCTCTTAATTCATTCATTCAGCCAACCAACGGGCGGAGGGCCAACCATCACGTTCCTCCATATGATAAAATAGCCTACTGGCGCTATAGGCTTCAATGTGAAAAAAAAAAAAAATACAAGGTGCCTGCTGGATGGACATGTTAACGTGTGTGAAGCAAAAGAAGAAGAAAGATGCCTGTCTTCTGCGCTAGAAGGTAGATTAGATGCGTCAGAAGGTGTTGGTCGATGGAAAAATTGGTCCATTGGTCGATGGAAATTTAGTGAAGTGAGACTTCATTGAAAGATTGCATGAACTTTAACACGCCGGTGTGGTCGCCATATTTAAAACAGCAGTAATAATGTCCTTGGCCGTTCCCACCCCTATCAACCCCAAGCCCTTCCTCAACCAGCTGACCGGCCAGACGGTGGTGTTCAAGCTCAAATGGGGCTACGAGTACAAGGGAATTCTGGTCTGCGTGGACGGCTACATGAACCTGCAGCTGGTCAACTCGGAGGAATACATCGAGGAACAGTCTTGGCGAGGTGCTCATCCGATGTAATAATGTCCTCTACATCCGAGGGTGAAGATGAGGAGGAGGAGGGACAGATGAAGGAGTAGAATGAGAGAGAGAGAGAGAGAGAGAGAGAGAGAGAGAGAGAGAGAGAGAGAGAGAGAGAGAGAGAGAGAGAGAGAGAGAGAGAGAGAGAGAGAGAGAGAGAGAGAGAGAGAGAGAGAGAGAGAGAGAGAGAGAGAGAGAGAGAGAGAGAGAGAGAGAGAGTGTGCTTCATTGCAGAGAGAGAGAGAGAGAGAGAGAGTGTGCTTCATTGCAGAGAGAGAGAGAGAGAGAGAGAGAGAGAGAGAGAGAGAGAGAGAGAGAGAGAGAGAGAGAGAGAGAGAGAGAGAGAGAGAGAGTGCTTCATTGCAGAGAGAGGAAAATGCGCAGTTCATTTCATTCTATTAGTACTTCTATGATGATCGTGGAAAGTACATGCATCTTTTTTTCCATAGTTGAGTTTGTCGCAGTGTGTCTTGTGTAGATGAGATATGCTGATGATGATAAAGATGGTGACTTTGAGAATTAGAATTCAGGTGATGATTGTGATTCTACATGTGAACTTTGTGTGTGTGCTGAACTCTCTCTTGGATGAATGTTTTCTGATAAATATTGTACAACAATTTTAAGGTCCTCTACCTCTTCTATGGTGTAAGGTGACCTCTCACAGGAACTACCTCGTGTAGGTCTCACGGCCTCGTGTAGCTTCCTTATTTTCTTAGGTTTTTATGTTCTTATGTTCTTAACACCACGAACAACTTCATTTAGGGAATACACTGAGAGCTGCACATGTTGCGTGGAGCAGAAAAAATAAATGTTACATTAGCAGTATAGTTACTCAGTGAATCAGTTGCTAATTTATTGAGATTTTGTCTGCAGGAACAAATTAGTAATTTTGAGGGCTGTGAAGCTTCTATACATTTCATTATGATGTTTAACACTGTTTTTGACATGAGAAATCAGGAATTTGAATGCAAGTGGCTACAAGTCTCCAATTAAAAATAAAAATTCAAATAATATAAAATATTTTTTGGTGCAAGCAGAAACGTATAATAGATCACTAAAATGATCTGATGGATTGGAGATTCTGAAGTCAAATCGAAATAAGGCTTTCTTGGATTTATTTTTTTGTATTCGGAGTTTTCAGATCCTACATGAAAACTTAATTGCATCAAATGGTTCAACACTTAAGTTTTTAATGACATATAAATTATGTCAAGACCATATATAACTGTTTTTTGGGAAATTAAGGCAGATGGGAGGATGCAATAATAATCCCACAGTCAGACAGTTTGTTGGTGCCTGTAAGAAGCTGCTCGTACGTAATAATATGCTAGATATTGCGAGTGGCAACTGCCTCCCCCTGGAATCTGTACCAATACTAAATGTACCTAGCCAATGTAATGATGCAGTGACTCAACATTCAGTAAAGATCATAAACACTTCTCTTGTTAAAAGTAGAGTTAAGGATGAAACCACTAAATCAGATAATATAGAGAAAAATTATTACGTGTATATTCCCACGGCTTCACACTTATCAAAAAGCTCAAACAAATTGTTGCCTACACTGCCGGCTTTGTGGTGCACATACTCTTGGCAAATCTTTGCATTACGAGGCCTGTATTGACGCTTTGACCTTGAGAGACGCCACTGCCTCCTCCATCCACTCCCTTATCAACCTTAAAACCATAGGGAGATTGATATATCCGACTGACGACGCAATAGACATTTGTGTAACAAGTGAAAAACTTTTTAGAGAAATCATGGCCAGTACAAAAGCTCCACATTTTACACTGGGGAGAGTGAACTTCCATAAGGTGGTAAGTGCTGGCTTGCAGACTTATGTCAGTAAAAGCATAATCATTAATCTTAGTGATCATATGTTTGACACAGAGCCACATGTAAATCACTTTCATTTACTAACTAAGGCAGTTGCCAAAATATATTTGCAGGTGAGGTTTCACTATACTGGGAAACAGATCACTGGCAAGTTGCAGGACAGAGTTAGAGTTAGGAGTCTCCAAATATACACAAAAACTAATCACTTAATTAACTGGTCAGTAGCACACACACACACACACGTTCTCTCTCCCTCTATCCATATGTAAGTACATATAGTCATTTAAGTATTATAATTTTTCTACTTACATTTTACTTTTTAATGTATTTCATATTTATGTCTTAAATAAAAGTTGTAATATAATAATACATGTGCGTGATACCCATCCAACCTCCCTGGAAATACCGCACAGCGCGTTGTGACAGGCGGGTTTCTGCCATTCATGGGCGGGGCATCAGCCAGACTGTTGGACCTCACTTTCTGATAAAGAGCTGGGCTGGCAGGGCCTCTCTTCTTATCCTACCTCCATGGTTGGATCCAATAACCGCAACTGCAACCGCAATACAACCGCACAAAAGTTCACAAGCGCAACCGCATATCTTGAAGTCTTCACGACCTCAACCGCAATCGCGACCGCCATCAATAAGTGCGGTTGCGATTGTAAAAGCTTAGTATAGATAGTATGCACGTGACGTCATGATCAAGTAATAAACAATAACAAAGCGACTCTAGCCGTGAGGCTGGCCGAGGAAACCGGGGAAAAAAATACTTCCATAGTAGTTTATCCTCTACCAAATACATTTTTGGTAACACACTTTGTGCATAATATAGTTTTAATGAATTTGTCCTATTCTTTCATAATAGCTACCGTAGATAACACTAAATTCGCCAGGACAATTTTTTTTTCTATCTACAGACGTCTGGTGGCGTTAATACTTACATTTCTACATCCATGATTTCATGAACGTTTTGAAGGGGTATGTTTGTATGGAGAATATCATGTTGTGTCTTCATTTGTGTCATATTATGGCTATAAATAAACAAATTACAAACATATCACCCGAGTGGCGACCTACATTAAGATCGCCAGTTGGTTTTTATGTTATGAGTGTCCTCCCGCCATCGTCGTGGCCCGAAAAGAAAAGGAGTAGCGAAATTTGAAACCGTATATACTTGGAGACACAAAGCATAAAACAAAGCTGAAACAGAGTAGAATATACAATCATGATATAAACTACTGTGTATCATATTCAGTCAATCAATCATCATTGGGGGCATACGCCGAGGGGTGTGTCGCCTCGTCCACCCTACGACGCCACTCCCGGGGGTCACCACGCGCGAGTCCCTCATGCAGGCTCCTTTCCCATACCAAGCAGCTCCCGACAAGAAACATCAACTAGCCCCAGCCACGAGCCTTGTGGGCGCCCCCTAAGCCTCCTCCACGCCGGATTGTCTCATACAGATACAACCCGATGGGAAGGATCGGTTTCAGGGTAGCGTGCCACATGCCAATATAGCCGAAGTTGGCGCTGACAGACTATGTAGGTAATAGGTCTCGATTCAGTCTCATGGTGCAATCGCTGATTTGAAACGTAATCATCCCAGCGATACCCCATGATTCTGCAAAGACACTTACATATTACCAAAGGCATCGATTCGTCTCTTCACGCTATTCGTGAAGTGTCGCTATTTAGTATCCATGTCTCACAACCATAAAGTAAGACAGGGATCACAAGCGACTTGAAGATCCGGATCTTTGTCCTCCTGCACATGTACCGACAACGCCAAATACTGCTGCTGAGCGAGTCCATAACACCGTGGGCTATGCCAATCCGCCGTAAGACTTCTTGACGTGATCCGCCGTCATTATGGACTGCGCTACCAAGGTATGTAAAACTTTCCAAGATCTCAACGTCCTCACCGCAGGTATGAACAGCCTGTACAGTTTCATCTGGTAAGCCTCCAAACACCTGGACCTTGGTCTTAAGCCAGGAGACCTCAAGTCCTAAAGGCTTCGCCTCCTCGTGCAGCGCCTCGAGAGCCATCACCTCACTCCCGTATTAACAGGAAAGAAGCTGGATACACCTCCCCCACACTTCACTGCACTCGCAGTCCCAGAGTACAGACCAGTCATCAAACTAATAGTCCTTGCAGGAATCCCGCGAAGTCGCAGAAGATCCCAGAGCCACTCACGATGCACGAGTCAAACGCCTTATTGATATCAACATAGGCTGCAAGCATCCCCTGTCGAAACTCATGTCGACGTTCCACCAGGACAGGAAGCGCTAGGATACGGTCCGTTGTTGACTTACCAGGCGTGAACCCAGACTGCTGAGGTCGCTGATGCTTCAGTAGATGACAGCAGATCCGTGCCAGCAATAGATGGGCAAGCACCTTGCCTGGCACGTTGAGCAGTGTAATACTGCGGTAATTGTTGCAGTCCTGACGGTCCCCTTTCCCTTTCCAGATAGGGACGACCAGCCCCCTTTTCCAGTCAGGAGGAATGGTACCTGATTGCCACACGACAGTCAGGACAGCATGCAACCCACGGATCATGGCCTCACCCCCAGCTATGAGGAGTTCCGCACTGATATTACAAACACCAGCTGCCTTTCCACCCCTCAACTTTGCTACAGCCTCTCTGACTTCGTCAAGAGAGGGTGCGGATTCGTCAATGGGAGGATCGACATCCACTGCCTGTAACCCATCTTCAGTGGCACATACAAATCAGTAGTGATGCTATAATTCGTAATAAATGGCGCCTGGCGACATTAGTGCACCGTGGCAGCTATAGTGTTATCTATGGTATATAAGTTTATAATATACGTCATTATTGACAGTCCATATAATTTACCGCTATTTGTGTGTTGCAAAACCTGTGTTCAACATAAAGTATTTAGTATGTATATAATGTACCAAGTGTGGCTAAATCGCCTTATAACGTAATATTCCAATTACTAATTACGAATT
This sequence comes from Chionoecetes opilio, assembly GCA_016584305.1. Taxonomy (NCBI): domain Eukaryota; kingdom Metazoa; phylum Arthropoda; class Malacostraca; order Decapoda; family Majidae; genus Chionoecetes; species Chionoecetes opilio. Next base: position 20,404 of record JACEEZ010010051.1, on the reverse strand, counting down.
TATCCTAGTATATGATAAGCGCAACCACAACCGCAACTGCGGTTGTCATAAGTATGATAACTGCAACCGCAACCGCGGTTATATATATATATATATATATATATATATATATATATATAATATATATATATATATATATATATATATATATATATATATATATATATATATATAAATATATATATATATATATATATATATATATATATATATATTATATATATATACATATATATATATATATATATATATATATATATAATATATATATATATATAATATATATATACATATATATATATATATATATTATATATATATATATATAATATAGATATATATATATATATATATATATATATATATATATACTATATATATATATATATATAATATTATATATATATATATATATATATATATATATAATACATATATATATATATATATTATATATATATATATATATATATATATATGCGCGTGTGTGTGTGTGTGTGTGTGTGAAAAGGGATAAAGCTCGTTTCACACATCTAGAGTAGCAGGCCAGGTAGCGCCGAATCACAAATCGGCATCTACTCGTGGAGAGAAGTTCCCGACACTGTTTTATAGGTCGTATATTGTGTACCCAATCACGATTTAGTACGAGTTGAAACGACTTTGCTAAGAGTTTTTACGCATAGTTACGAGTATTTACGAGTGTCTCCACGAATCTGTATACGAGGCACTACGAATTGGTAGAGATATTTTTTTTTATGACGAATTGCTACGAGTCGCTACGAGTTGCTATGAGTCGTTTACGAGTTGCTACGACATTACAAGAGTTTGCTACGAGTTTGTACGACCCGGTGGCTTGATCTGACTGTGAACCTGACTGACCTGTGAGGGAAATCTTTATCTCGTGTGATATACAGGGTCATCTGCACCTCACCCCGGGAGGCAAGTCAAAAACCCCGGGCTAACACCCGCTATCCATTCACTACTAGGTGGACAGGGGCTCGGGTGTTTTTAAGGAGCCAGTCCATTTTTCTCCGCTCCGCCCATGGATTGAACCCTGGACTTCGCGGTTGTGAACCGAGAGTGCTAACCCTTACACTACGGAGCACCCGTGTGTGTGGTGGGGGGGGGGGTTGCATGTGTTGAATAACACTCCACATCCACACCTAAATGAATGATAAGAATTGCCAGCTTATGCTTCTGCCGAGTATTCTAGGTCACAACTACTTGGCATACTTCCCGTAGCTGTTATCTTTTTGATGAACAGAGGCTATAACGAGCAGGCGACTACTCATGCCGAGGAATTGAACCCGAGTTTTCTCGGACCTAATGAATCTATTGGTTGTAAAGCGAGCATGCCATCCTCTACAACACTGGGCTATTAATTATAATGATAGCCAAGGGTGAGAAAGAGAACAATAGAGAGAAAGAGAGGGAGTGAAAAAAAATGGATAGAGAAATAGAGAGATAAAAAGGGAGAGATTTAGAGATTTAAAGAGAGAGAGAGAGAGAGAGAGAGAGAGAGAGAGAGAGAGAGAGAGAGAGAGAGAGAGAGAGAGAGAGAGAGAGAGAGAGAGAGAGAAGAGAGAGAGAGAGAGAGAGAGGAGAGAGAGAGAGACGAGAGAGGAGAGAGAGAGAGAGAGAGAGAGAGAGAGAGAGAGAGAGAGAGAGAGAGAGAGATAATGGAATGGCATGGAAAGAAAACTGGGAGGGGGAGGGACATAGTCTAAGTGTGGGTCAACAAACACCAAAGGGTTGATATATGAAGCATTAAAGAGTGGCATGAGGAGGGTGTACCTGAGGTGCCATAAATAAAACTAGATCGGTTCACGCTCATGCTCACGGACACACACACACACACACACACACACACACACATACACACACACACACACACACACACACACACACACACACACACACACACACACACACATACACACACATACAGGGTACTCCGTAGTGTAGCGGTTAGCAAACTCGGCTCACAACGAAGAAGTTCCGGGTTCAATCCCCGGGCAGATCGAAGACAGATGGGCGGTCTCCTTAAAACCCGAGCCCTTGTCCAACCAGCAGTGAATGGGTGCCGGGTGTTAGCCGGGGGTTTGTGACGCGCCTCCCATCTGGTTCTTGACTGTTCTCACTGCTCCTTCACTAATAGAGAGAGAGAGAGAGAGAGAGAGAGAGAGAGAGACGAGAGAGAGAGGAGAGCAGAGAGAGAGAGAGAGATGAGAGAGAGAGAGAGAGAGGAGAGAGAGAGAGAGAGAGAGAGAGAGAGAGAGAGAGAGAGAGGAGAGAGAGAGAGAGAGAGAGAGAGAGAGAGAGAGAAGAGTGTGTGAGATGACAAAAAGGCAACCCTAAAACTTTGAATATCTACGTCAATATATATAAGGCGCTTATTTCAGAAAGTCAATAAATGCCATCAATAAAAAAAAAAAAAGCCTCCGGGTGTTGGCTTCTGCCAAAACTAAGGCCGCTAAGGATGAATGATACAAAAAAAGTTGATATGGAGACGGGGCCATGCGAGCGTAGCTCAGGGCCTGTAAAATACAACTAGGTGAATATAACTACCGTAGATAGCACTAAAGTCGCCAGGACAACGTTTCTTTTCGATTTACAGACGTCTGGTGGCGTTAGTACTTACATTTCAACATCAATGATTTCATAATTGAAAATAGGCAATCTAGAAGTGTGCATGTAATTGTACTTCGGCCTGTGTCATTAGTGAGCTGAAAAAGTGAATTACGGTAAGTGAAAGTGGTGATGTAACGCTACACTAAGGCACCAGCTAGTTACACTCCCACCAGCCCACTCACGCCCGACACAACAACGAGTAGTGATTTAAACAAACACCACACATAAACAAAAAACACACAAAAACAGAATAACACAACACGTCACCAATAATTACAAACACACACAACACTTCACTGATGCTAATTCGTAACATATGCACCCGCACATACACGGGCAGGGTACCGTATTAGTGGTAGCACGCTATTACACAACACACGGTACCTTCCGCGAACAACACGGTCCCTTAACAAACACACAACCACTTCCACACAGCAAAATGGACCGTCCACACGGTTTACCTCCCCTGAAGCCACCACACACACTAACACTAAGGAACACATACACAAATGTAACAATGGGACAAAACACACACAAAACACACAACACACACAACACAACACACAACACACACACACACACCACACACACCACACCCAGCAGGGACTCCGTAGCAGTCACGGTACACCACCATCAACACAAAGGAACCCGGGTGTGATCTTCGGGGGGAGCGAAACCGAGAAGTCTCCTTAAATCCCTGGCCGTCGACGCAGACGGGGTATTGGGACCGGGCCCCTGGTTTGACGTGATTGGGGGTTGGTGGGTTGGCTAACACTAACCCACTCCGGTGATGAAAATGTGTATGGCAGACAGCATAAGGATGTTTAATCAGCTGTAAATAAACGTGACCAACTAGAATACCAAACACGACCACACACACAACACATGACACAACAACACACACCACACACACACACACACAAACACACATAGAAACACACACATACACACACACACACACATACACACACACAGAAACACACACACAGACGCACACAAACACACACCCACACTGACACACACACACACACAAATACCCACACACTGGTTGAAGTATTGTTGTTAATTCTAGACATTGACAGGGTGGGGCAAACTGACTGAGTTTTGAGAAATAAAACTTGCCTCTACAACACAGACCACATAGTTCCACATAGATGCAAATATACTTCTGAACAAAAAATAGTAACAGTACTGTATTTAGTTTATTTATATTTATATATTAATGTGATCATAATGTATCTTTGGGGGTGTTGGAGCAGGGGATCCATAAAGGGGTCAATGGACCAAACAGTTTTTGGACAGGTTTATTAAATGTTTTCATAAGCAGAAAAATACTGTTCGATGTAACACAACTAACAAAGGGGGTTAAGGAAACGCCTACCTCCTTTACTACAAGATTGCTACAGGTAGGAGTTGGAAAAATGCCAATCCCCGTCCACCCGTTACGAGGTTTACCAAGTCACTGACTCTAGAAGGAAGGCCACCAGAGAAACTTTATACAAAGACATACACGGCGTTGCAAGCGTATTTAAACATTATAACTAACGAGCCATATATATGGAATGATCATATGTCGTACAGAAGTAAAAAAAAAAAAAAAAAAAAATTCAATAGACCCTAGACTGTAAAGGGTATTACATATATAATGTTCATGTTATCATAAATGAATACAATAACATATGGCCACAAAGAAGATTTAAGCGTCATGGTCATGATTTGCAAGAAATATAGGCAGAAAATGGTCTAAATGCTAAGTACATATAATTGATTTTAACCTAATTAAACAAATCTAGAAATATTTACACAGTCTAAAGTAAACGTAAACTATTACTTGGGTTGAACTAAGTAGCTGGGCGTAGAACAAATGTGAATGCAAAATAATAAATAATATGCAGGTAATGAGTTTACTAGCTACCTACTATTGTGGAGATTGTTTTTTAGACTATCCAAACCCACCCTCTCGATTGAAAGAGTAGATGCAGCAGAGTTTTCTTGAGTTTTGAGATCAAAGTAATCCTATGTATTAACATCGTAGATACATAGATATAGGGTAAGGCCGCCGCCGCGATCTGACAAGCAATATGTAAGCCCTTCCCCCCACCCCTCTCTCTATTTTTGAATTGGAGACTTGTAGCCACTTGCATTCAACTTCCTGATTTCTCACGTCAAAAACAGTGTTAAACATCATAATGAAATGTATAGAAGCTTCACAGCCCTCAAAATTACTAATTTGTTCCTGCAGACAAAATCTCAATAAATTAGCAACTGATTCACTGAGTAACTATACTGCTAATGTAACATTTATTTTTTCTGCTCCACGCAACATGTGCAGCTCTCAGTGTATTCCCTAAATGAAGTTGTTCGTGGTGTTAAGAACATAAGAACATAAAAACCTAAGAAAATAAGGAAGCTACACGAGGTAGTTCCTGTGAGAGGTCACCTTACACCTTCGAAGAGGTAGAGGACCTTAATATTGTTGTACAATATTTATCAGAAAACATTCATCCAAGAGAGAGTTCAGCACACACACAAAGCTCACATGTAGAATCACAATCATCACCTGAATTCTAATTCTCAAAGTCACCATCTTTATCATCATCAGCATATCTCATTACACAAGACACATGCATATATATAATTATATAATATATATATATATATATATAATATATATATATATATATATATATATATACATATATATATATATATATATAGATTATAATATATTATATATATATATATATATATATATATAATATAATCATAGATATATAATATGATATATATATATGTATATATATATATATATATATATGTATATATATATATGTATACTATATATATATATATATATATATATATATATCTATATATATATATATATATATATATATATATATATATATATATATATATTATATATATATATATAATATATATATACTAGCCGCAAAGCCACCCTCCGGGCGGCCTTTTTGGCTAGCTCCTGCGGAGGGCTATTGGTGGTTATTGGTGGACCACCACCTGTGTTTGGTGGGCCGAAGGCCCACCAAACACAGACTCTCCAGATAGCCCCTTCTAACTTTCCTGAAATCAAGGATGTAGAAATGTATGTATTAACGCCAACCCATTCACATCATAGCCCCTTCTAACTTTCTTGAAAGCAAAGCCGCCCTCCGGGCGGACTTTTTGGCTAGCTCCTGCGGAGCTATTGGCTATTGGTGGGCCTTCGGCCCACCACCTGTGTTTGTTGGGCCTTCGGCCCACCAAACACAGACTCTCCAGATAGACCCATTACCCACCACCTCGGCCCACCAAACACAGACTCTCCAGATCCAAGTTTCCTTCTAACTTTCCTGAGATGTATGTATTCCCCCCACCCATTCACTCACCCATTACCCATCATCCCCCACCCATTCACTCACCCATTATCCATCACCACACACCCATTCACTAACCCATTACCCATCACCACACACCCATTCACTCACCCATTACCCATCACCCCCCCACCTATTCCCTCACCCATCACCCCCCATCCATTCACTCACCCATCACCCCACACCCATTACACATCACCCCACCCATTAACTCACCTATTACCCATCACCCTACATCAAGGTTTCCTCAATTCTCGCAACCCACTTTTTTTTCTTCAGTTCTCGCTAATAGGCTGCTAAAAAAAAAAAAAAAAAGTTATCGGATCATCCTATAAGTAGGCTTAAAACCTTCCCCTGGTCAACCTGATTCCAAAACTGTGACATATGATGGGATTCCGCCACAGGGGGCGGCACCTATCGCGGACAGACAGACAGACACAGACACACACAATTTCGATTATATTATTACTAGCCGCAAAGCCGCCCCCCGGGCGGCCTTTTTGGCTAGCTCCTGCGGAGGGCTATTGGTGGGCCTTCGGCCCACCACCTGTGTCCACATAGCCCCTTCTAACTTTCCTGAAATCATGGATGTAGAAATGTTTGTATTAACGCCAACATCCCAACCCATTCACTCACACCATTACCCATCACCCCCTACCCATTCACTCACCCATTACCCATCGGATCGGATCATCCTATAAGTAGGCTTAAAACCTTCCCCTGGTCAACCTGATTCCAAAACTGTGACATATGATGGGATTCCGCCGCAGGGGGCGGCACCTATCGCGGACAGACAGACAGACAGACACACACACACACACACACACAATTTCGATTATATTATTACTAGCCGCAAAGCCGCCCTCCGGGCGGCCTTTTTGGCTAGCTCCTGCGGAGGGCTATTGGTGGGCCTTCGGCCCACCAAACACAGACTCTCCAGATAGCCCCTTCTAACTTTCCTGAAATCATGGATGTAGAAATGTATGTATTAACGCCAACCCATCCCAACCCATTCACTCACCCATTACCCATCACCCCCTACCCATTCACTCACCCATTACCCATCACCCCCACCCATTCACTCACCCATTACCCATCACCACACACCCACCCATCACCCCCACCTATTCCCTCACCCATCACCCATCACCCCCAACCCATCACCCCCACCCATTCACTCACCCATTACCCATCACCACACACCCACCATCACCCCCCACCTATTCCCTCACCCATCACCCCCAACCCATCACCCCCCACCCATTCACTCACCCATCACCCCACACCCATTACCCATCACCCCCAACCATCACCCCCACCCATTCACTCACCCATCACCCCACACCCATTACCCATCACCCCACCCATTCACTCACCCATACCCAACCCTACATCAAGGTTTCCTCAATTCTCGCAACCCACTTTTTTTTCTCACAGTTCTCGCTAATAGGCTGCAAAAAAAAAAAAAAAAAAAAATTGGTAATCGGATCATCTCATAAGTGGGCTTAAACCTTCCCCTGGTCGAGTTTGATTCCAAAACTGTGACATATGATGGGATTCCGCCACGGGGGGCGGCACCTATCGCTGACAGACAGACAGACAGACAGACAAACACACACACACACACTTTCTCTTATATTATTATAGATAGACTAGCCGCAAAGCCCCCCTCCGGGCGGACTTTTGGCTAGCTCCTGCGGAGGGCTATTGGGGGCCTTCGGCCCACCAAACACAGACTCTCAGATAGCCCCTTCTAACTTTCCTGAAATCATGGATGTAGAAATGTATGTATTAACGCCTACCATCACCACACACACCATTCACTCACCAATTACCCATCACCATACACCCAATTCACTCACCCATACCCGTAACCCCCCACCCATTCACGCACCAATTACCATCACCACACACCCATTCACCACCCATTACCCATCACCCCCCACCCATTCACTCACCCATACCCATCACCACACACCCATTCACTCACCCATTACCCATCACCCCCCACCCATTCACTCACCATTACCCATCACCACACCACCCATTCACTCACCCATTACCCATCACCACACCCATTCACTCACCCATTACCCATCACCACACACCCATTCACTAAACCCATTACCCATACCCCCCACCTATTCCCTCACCCATCACCCATCACCCCAACCCATCACCCCCCACCCATTCCTCACCCATCACCCCACACCCATTACCCATCACCCCACCCATTCACTCACCCATTACCCATACCCTACATCAAGGTTTCTCAATTCTCGCAACCCACTTTTTTTTCACAATTCTCGCTAATAGGCTGCTATAAAAAAAGAAAAAAAAGTGATCGGATCATCTCATAAGTGGGCTTAAAACCTTCCCTGCTCGACCCGGTTCCAAAATTGTGCCATATGATGGGATTCCGCCCCCGGGGGGCGGAACCTATACCACCAACACACACACACACACACACACACCCCACACACACACACAAAAGACAGACAGAACACTTTCGCTTATATATTAAAAGATATATAGGGGAGGCGGTAGCGGATTGGTTAGCGTTTCCAACTGGCGTTCTTGGTGACCCGAGTTCGATCCCCGAAGAAAACCAAAACCTTTCTACACCGTCGAGTGGCCTAAGAACACCCACATGCCCTGCCCATCAACTCTATCTTCGAATGCAAGTGCATCGGAGGACACGGGCATTTTCACAGTAACCTAGGCCATCATTGTCTCACAGCACAAAAATTTAGATTGTCTTTTATCACTTTGGTTCCAGTGAATATTGAAGGATCAATTGTATATTGTATAGAATATTTTTACCAAAAAGCTGCAGATATTATGATAATTTCACAGTCACAACAATACATTGCGACAACTGTAACAAAATTATTCAACAACTTGAAAGCTGAACACCTCAAATTTTCTTCCTTTTTGTATATATTTACCACAATTAAAATAGGTTAATATGTTATAAAATATACGCGTTAAATGTAATAAGTATGTATAATTTATATATTCAGCGCCGACATCGTTTATTACACTAATTTTTCCGTCCACAATGCCCAAACTCCGACACATCGGTCTATATCTTATGCCAGAATATATGAAAGTCTATTGTTTTTCATTGAAATACAAGACACTATAAGGGACTATATATAGTCCCTTATAGTGTCTTGTATATCAATGAAAAACAATAGACTTTCATATATTCTGGCATAAGATATAGACCGATGTGTCGGAGTGGACATTGTGGACGGAAAAATTAGTGTAACATAAACGATGTCGGCGCTGAATATAAAATTATACATACTTATTACATTTAACGCCTATATTCTATAACATATTAACCTATTTAATTGTGGTAAATAATATATTTTACATATATACAAGCAGTAGTAATGGCAATTCCATTAATTAATTTAATTAAATGAGACACCATGTTCAGTCCAACATTCGAATACTTTTGGGCGCTGAAAAAAAAGTTATTGACATACACTCTTGAAATGTTGGATGATGTTGGTCAATGAAGAAATATATATATATATTTTATATATATATATAATATATATATATTATAAAATATATATATATATATATAATATATATATATATATATATATATATAAAATATATATATATTTTTAAAAATTATAGGGTACGCCGTAGGTCCAATGAAAAGTGAAATATAGATTGATTCGAATTTGGCAGGGTGTTTTCTTATGGAAAGTTGAATTTTAAGGGTGGTTTGTCCACTTCAACTTTTTGGTTTGAGCACTTCTTGCTATGCAAAAATGGACTTGTATATTTATATGCACAACATAGATTAAAGTGCGATTTTGCATAGTAAGAATTGCTCAAATGCAAAAATGGAACTAGATAAAATCGTCTTAGAATTCCATTTTACATAAGAAATTGGCATGCCAAAGTTCAGAAAAAGAATTGTTGTTATACGGCGTACCCTAACCAGAGTACCAAAATAGTTGGATTGGGTTACGATGGGAGGAAGGACAAGACCAGGGCGATGGTGCCCGACAGCTATGGGAAACTGCACCCAAGGTTGATCAAGGAGGAGCATGTGTCAGTGACAGAGGTGCCATCAGGAAGGTACCTTTGGCACTTTGTACCAGAGGACCCGGTGCCACCTGAGAAGCCTGCGTTCAAGGTGGCTCAGGCTCTCTATGATCTGCTGGTGACATATGACTCCGCCGACTCACTGATCGTACTGCAAGGTGACTCAACTAGGGCCAACATGGGGTGGAAGGGTGGTACTCACGCCCATTTGGAGAAGATGCTGGGACGCAAGCTCTTCTGGAGTATATGCGTGTTGCACACAAACGAGTTGCCCCTGCGCCACCTAATCACCAGCATCGACGGGCCTACCTCATTGACACTGGCTTCACGGGTTTCCCGTGGCAGTCTGCTGTCCAGCGTGAATGAGATGCAGTACAACGCAGAGTTCAGAGTAGTGCCAGGCGGTGAAGATCTCACGGAGATACCGGAGTATATCCTGGTCAACATGTCCACTGACCAGCAGGTCTCCTACTAGCTGGTCCAGGCTGTGAAGCGGGGCGTTCTCCCGTCCGAGCTGCAGGAGATCAAGTGTGGGCAAGGTGTCCCACTCCAGATGGCTCACCAAAGCCAGGTCGCGCGCTGTACATGGTGTGTACCAGAAAGCATGGACTGACTGGAAAGAACTGAACACCCCTGGAAATTCTAGTCAAGTACTGCCCTGCAGGTGTACTTCAAACTCTTTACTACGACATCTAAGGTTCACCACAGACTATTTGAGGACGGCCCCAAGCAACATCCTCACGCAGCTCAGAGTGATGAATTGTCGCAGTCCCAAGAGGTCCAATACAGCTTGTTGACCTTTTTACGTCGGACAGGAGCATTGTTCGCACTCAGAATGTGTCCTCCTCTGCGTGATGGGGCGAGGCACGAGTGAGGACGACCGCCAGGTTCGCCGTGACCCAGATTTTTGAACTGAGGGTGGCGAGGAGTTTTATGGGGGGACAGCCAGTCTGTAAGACCTTGCATCACACCCAACGGGTGAATTGTCAGCCACCAGTTTGCAGGAACTGAATCAGCGTGGCAAAGCCTGGCCAGGTGCACGAGCAACGGCATTCCACCTGTCACTGTCCGGGATCAGATCACGGAAATGCTGGTCAAAGCCGTACGAGGTTCCGGAGTTATGTTCTCTATCCACACTCGAGCATCCGAAAGGAGGTCGTGACAGCATGGTGACAGAGGCGCGGCCAGCCAGTGGTTGGGCGCAGGCCAGAGACGGGTTCATCCTGGCTCGGGCCCCACCAACGGGAGAGACCAATATGCCCTCTTCATAGGTCTGAAGAAGGACATGATGAAACCACGTTCTAGGCCAAAACGTAGAGGTGTGACACTGTGATGTAGTGCCGGATGAATCAACTGATCCAGAAAGAGCTTACCACGCTAGTCATTTGGAAGTCATATTGGTGCATCGATGACAATATAACAGGACCAACCGCGGACACTGCGTACTCATTAAGCATTATTCGACTAAGGGTTCCTTGCAACTATAACAGTGGCGATTTTGCATAGTACGAAATTGCTCAAAGCAAAAATGCAATATAGTTAAAATAGTCTTTAGTAATTTCATTTACATTAGGAAATTGTTCATGCCAAAGTGGAGAAAAAGCATTTTTTGTTATACGGTCGTACCCTAATATATCTAATATATTATATATATACTATATATATATATATATATATATATATCTAAACTATATATTAATTATAATATACTATATATATATATATATATATATTATATATTATATATATGCTTAGAATATATATTATCATGCCCCTATTGCCGCCCTGAAATCGTTCTATATATATATTATATATAAATATATATATATATAGTATATATACTATATAATATATATACTATATATATATATTATATATTATATATACATATTATTTATATATTATTATATATATTATTATTATATATATTAGATATATATATATATATTTATATATTATATATATATATACTACTACTTTATATATATTATGGGGCTCCTGCGAGGGTTCCTCCGCTCACAATCTTATTTCTGTAACCTGTCATATCGCTCGGTGCCGCCTCGGAGCCCACCTAAGCGGAGGGTGTTCTGGCACTTTCAACTAACTCATGATAAGTGGGTAAACAAAGACCTAAGCTAGTTACTACTCTGATTTGCCTATGGAATGATTACTGCCTTCCATGCAAGACCCATCTCGTTGTGCAGAGCGCATAAAGAGGTCATAGTCTCTGCCATGGAGGCGTACATTCCACCCCACTTTCTAAGTCCTAAAGCCCGTTAACCTTGGTTTTTTGTTAAACTCGGCTTGTTCTACATGCGGTCCGAGATAGAAGGTGGCCTCACTTAACGGTGTACCGTATCCGTAAGCATCACATCTCCCGAAACTTCTCTGTATGTCCCTATATTTATTTCTGCCCGTGTAATCATGCCAAATCTAGTAACTTCAATCTTTACCAAAGAACTCTTTAATTCATTTGGGTAAAATGTACCAAAATATTTATGAATCAAATTGCCTTCTCTGTGACTTCTAGGCATCAGCAAAATAACATCTCTCTCTAACAATTTTTCTTCTTAAATCTTCCCTTTATTGCTTCATCCAGATGGTCCTTCCGCTACAGCTTGTTATAATCTATTTCTAAAGCATGACATCTTCGCTCAAACTCTTTGCCTAAAAAATTCAACTCTGCGTTAAGAAGGGCTTGGTGTTCCTCCGCTCCTCCACCCTCTGATCTGACTAAGAGTATGCCTGTCATTAAGATGCCTTTCGTAATGTTGTTGTTTTTTTTTGTCCTTTCTGGGCCTATATCCTCGAAGCCGGAGGTCTACGGTCCTGACCGGAGGTTCTCTCCTATTGTTTCTCAAAAAAACGTTGGGCATTCTGTTGTATTATGCACCCTCTCTGAATGGTCAAACTTTTTCGTCGTTGTCTATCTACTTCCACCTTTCCTTCATTGCTGGAAGTTTTGCCCTCACATCAAAACTGTTTCCTGAGAAGGGTGACCGTACGAATTCTTCAATTACCGTTCCTATACTTCTGACTTCTGCCTTTTACTAGTAATTTGAATCTATACTAATAAGAAGATTCTTACGCATTATCTGCCTCACAATCTTCTATCTGATCGTTCAGTAGGTTTTCCTAAAGGGCGATCGAACTGGCGATCTTCAGCTTTCCTAACTGAATCTGGTCATCCTCCTTAGGGGTTCGGTGACACTTTTGCTGTTGCCCTTGACATATCAAAAAGCCTTTTGTCTAGAGTCTGGCATCAAATCTTAATTCCAAAACTACCCACATTCGGTATTCTTAACAAAATCATTCTCTCTGTAACTTCTTTATTAAGGGTTTACTTCCAAACCGTTCTATTGCACTACTGTAGACGGACATTGTTCTTAGCCTAAAAACCACAAAAAAATCTATCAATAGTGGTGTTTCCGCAGGGTTTCTGTCCTATCATCCACACCTTTCTGATTATTCATTAATGATCTTCTAACCTCTAAACGCAAAGCCACTATTCCACACCTCACGGCTCATTGATTCTACCCTGCATTTTTCAACGTCGTTTATTTAGCGTCCAACTCAACAGGAAACTAAGTGATTAACGGATGACCGCTGGCCACCGAGCGCCTAACTTCTGATCTTTCTATAATTTCTGATTTGGGGCCAAAAGAAACCTTGGTTTTGTTTTCAATGCTAAAAAACCCAATTTCTTCACCTAATCCTACTCGACAAACCTACCAGAGTAATATCCCTCTTCTTCAATGACACCAATGTCTCCTTCTTCTCACAATGAACATTCTTAGGGACTATCTATTACTAAAAAATATGAACTGGAAGGAAAATCTCACATCTCATTCTTCTTTTATAAAACAGCTTCTAATGAAGTTAGTTAGCGTGTCCTGGTGGCGTCTGCGTCTTTTTTTTTTCTTTGATTTTTCTCCTCTACCACAATTGCTTCTTTGCTTTCTACAGGGGCCCGTTATCAGGCCCATGTATGTGAGTATGTCTCACTATGGTTGGGGAGGCTCCACTCATACAAGCTCTCCTAAACAGGGGTTGAGTCAAAAGCTTTAGTCTCACCAACTCCCCCTCCTCGACCTGACGGTGTCCTTCAATCTTTAAATCACCGACGCAAATTGTTGCTCTTTCTTGCCTCTCTTCCACCCGTTATTCTTCATCGCTCACTGCTCTTCTGAACTTTATAATCTGCATATGCCTCCCACCCCCCCCTTGTCCCGCCGGCCTCGCTGCACTCTATGACATTCTACTCCATTCCCATCCATAATTCTAGTTCCCATCTTTCTAATTGCAAGAGTTAATCAGTTGTCTTTACTCTTTCATCCCTTTCACTGGTAAACTCTGGAACTCTCTTCCCGTGTTCAATTTTTTCCTCTTTCCTATTGATTTTAAATATCTTTTCAAAGAAGATAGTAACATGACACCTCCCGAAACTAAATTGTCTTCATCCCTTCTTTTTTATATTATTCTATTATGTTTTTCTGTATAGGGACGGCAACTAAGCGGGCTTTTGGTTACCCATTTTTGTGGTTTGTGCCCTTGGCCAGTCCTTTGTGATGTAAAAAAAAAAAATATATATATATATATGTCTGTATTAGATATGTTATATATCATAATATCTATATAAATATATTATATATATATTATTATATTATATATATATATACTATATATATATCTGTAAACGTTTATATATTAATAAATATATAAAATACTATTATATATATTATATATTAAATATATATATATATATATATAAATATGTATGTAAATGTTGGTGATCTATTTTTATATATAGATAAATATGTATGTATCGTTTGTATATATTATTATATGATATATTATATAATACTATATATATATATATTATATATATATATATATATATATTAATATATATATATATTATATATATATATATATATAATATATATATATATTAATAGATATATATTAGATAAGCGAAAGTTGTGTGTGTCTGTCTGTCTGTCTGTCCCGCGATGGGTGCCGCCCCCTGTGGGCGCGAAATCCCCACCATATGAACAGTTTTGGAAAACCAGCTAGAACAGGGAGGTTTTAAGTCGTTGATTAAGATTGATCCGATCACTTTTTTTTTTTTCTTTTTTAGCAGCATTTTATTTTTTTTTCCTTTTTTTTATTAGCGGAAATTGTTGAAAAAAAATGTGGTTGGTTGCGAGAATTGAGGAGGATTAACCTTGATGTAGGGTTGATGGGTAAGGTGTGAGTGAATTGGGTCGGGCGGATGTATGGGTAGTGGGTGATGGGGTGAGGGGTGGAGTGAATGGGTCGGGGGTGTGATGTGGTGGAATGGGTGAGGGAAATAGGTGCGGGGGTGTATGGTATTGGTTGAGTGATATGTGTGTGTGGGAGGGTCTTATGGGTGAGAGGAAGGGTGGGGAGACGGTGATGGGTTAATGGGTGACGTGAATGGGTGGGGTGGGGTGATGGGTAATGGGGATGTGATATGGGTTTTGGGGTGACGGGAATGGGTTGGCCGGTAATAGATATTTCTAAATCCATGATTTCAGGAACAGTTAGCAGGGGCTATCTGGAGAGGTCTTGTGTTTGGTGGGGTCTGAAGGTCCCCACCAATGAGCATCTGCCGTCAGGAGCGAGCCAAAAAGTCCGCCGGAGGGCCGGCTTTGCGGCTCTTTATATATATATATTAGGGTACGCCCGTAGGTCCAATGAATCGGGAAATATAGATGTTTTTTTTCGAATTTATGCAGGGTTGTTTTCTTATGTAAAATTGAATTTTAAGGGTTTGTGGTGGTCCGTTTTCAAACATTTTGGTTTTTTTTGAGCAATTTCTGCTATGCAAAAATGGACTTTTATATGTATATGCAAAACATATGTCTTAAAGTGCAATTTTGCATAGTAAGAAATTGCTCTCAAATGCAAAAAAAATGGAACTGGATAAAATCGTCTTAGAATTCCATTGTATATAGGAAATTGGCTCATGCCAAAGCCAAGATAAAAGAAGTTTTTGTTATTACGGCCCGTACCTAACAGGGTACCAAAATAGTTGGATTGGTGTTACGATGGGGGAAGGACTAAAAGACCAGGGCGATGTGCCCGACGCTATGGGGAAAATGGACCCAAAGGTTTGATCAGGGAGGTAGCATGTTGTCAGTTTCAGTGACATAGAAGCATCGGAAGGTAACGCTTGGCACTTTGTACCAGAGGACCCGTTTGCCACGTGAGAAGCTCTGCGTTCAAGGGCTCAGGCTCTCCTATGATCTGTGGTGACATAAGAACTATGATGACTTCCACCGACTCACTGATCGTACTGCCAAGGTGACTCAACTAGGGCAACACGGTTGGTGGAACGGGTTGGTACTAACGCCCATTTGGAGAAGACTGCTGGGACGCAAGCTCTTCCTGGGAATATATTGCGTGTTGCACACAAACGAGTGCCCCTGCGCCACCTTAATCACCAGCACGACGGGACTACCGCATCTGACACTGGCTGCTAAACGGGTCCAAGTGTGCAGACTGCTGTCACAGCTTAGTGAATGAGATGCAGTACAACGCAGAGTTCAGGAGGAGTGCCAGGCGGTGTTGGTGAAGAATCTCACGGAGATACCGGATAGAGATATCTGGTCCAAACATGTCCAATGCCCAGAGGTCCTATACCAGCTGGTCCAGGCTGTGAAGCGGGGCGTTCTCCACGTCCGAGCTGCAGGAGATCAAGTGTGGCACAAGGGATGTCCAACTCCAGGATGGGTTCACCACAGCCCAGTTCGCTCGTGTAAAATGTGGACCAGATAAGCATGGTACTGACTGGGCAAAGAATTACGAACACACTGGATAAATCTAGTCCAAGTACTGCCCTGCAGGTTGACTTCAAAACTCTACTACGACATCAATGGTTCATCTACAGACTAGAGGGACGGCACCCCAAGCACATCCCACAGAAGCTCAGAGTGATGAGGTCGCAGCCAATAAGGTCCAAACAAGCTGTGCCCTGCTACGTGCGGACAGGAGCTATGGGTCGCTACACTCAGAATGAGTACTCCTCGCTGATGGCGAGTCAGAGTTGAGGGGACGACCCCCGCAGGTTCCGCTGTTGTGACGGACAGATTTTGAAGAGAGGACTGGCGAGGAGTATCGTGGGAACACCAGTGTAAGCCTCGCATCACAACACAAGCTGACACTTGTCAGCCACAGCTTGCAGGCACTTGAATCCTGGGGGGCACGAGCCGGCATTCACATGTTCCACTTGTTCCGGGGATCAGATCCAGGAGATCCTGGGGTAAGTAAGCCGGATGAGGTTTTCAGAGTTCTCTAATACACACTCAGAGCACGAAAGAGTCGTGAAAGAATGGTGACAGAGGCCTGCAGGAAGCAGTGGGGGGGCAGCAGGCCAGAGACGGGTTCATCGGGCTCGGGGCCCACACTCGGGAGACCATGCACTTGACTTCAGGTCAAGAAGGCACTGATGGACATGTTCTAGGCCAATTGTAGAGGCTGTGACACTGGATATAGTGCCTGTGATGATATCAACCCTGTATGATCAGAAAGAGCGTACCACGCTGTCATTTGGAATCATATTGGTGAAGATGAAATAAACCAGGACCAACCGGACACTGCGCACTCATTTAAGGCATTATTCGATAAGGCGTGCAATATAAAAGTGCGATTTTGACATAGTAAGAATTGCTCAAAATGCAAAAATGGAATTCGATAAAGATCGTCTTGAGAAATACCATTTTACATAGGAAAATTGGAATGCCAAAGTTGAGAAAAAAGAGTTTTGTTATAACGGTTACGTACCCTAAGT
>JACEEZ010010050.1:0-32401 GCA_016584305.1 Chionoecetes opilio | reverse complement strand
CCCCATTCGGTAGCAAACCTAACCCAGCATCTATTTGACCTAAAAGTCCTCTTGCATCAATAGCTCTGTCAGCATTGCAGTCATTTGATAAACTTTCTAGAACACGCAGAACGGCATTCAGTCTCTCTTTCATTACTTTGCAAGTATCATACCTGCAAGCCCATCTGGTATCTGAAAGTCGTTGTAGCTCTCTAGTTTGCTCATTGGAATACATTTCCTTTTGCACATCCAACCATTTTGCATGGACATAAGATCCACTGATGAATATATACAGTTTTTCCAATAATGAGAAGAACTGTGCAGTCAAGAGGGAGACACGTACCAATTAAGTACCAACACAAGGCATTATAAAAAAATTGTAAAGGTAACTGGTGTAATTTAGTTATGTTCGTTGCTATTAAAAGTGATCAATAGAAAGTATATGAATTTAACTCACTCAGAGGCATGTTTCTTTCTTTCAAGCAGAGGAAAGATATTTATTGTATTTGAGGTCGAGGGTAAGTCATCAGTAGAAATTATTTATAATACTCCATGCATGCTCCCTCAGTCCTACCTAGTGAAACACGGCTCCCACACCACACGGCAGCCGTGGCCAGTGGGTGGGCACCTGGGCGGGCACCGGCTTCTCGTGGGTGGGCACGTGCCCACCCAGGCCCACCCGTAGCTACGCCACTGCGGCGTATGTCAGCGTAAGTCTGAGATACTCCTCTTTCGAAAACTTTCTTGGATCAGGCGCTACATCTGCGCCAAATCGATGACGTCACAGGGCCAGACTTTACGCCTAGGCGCAAGTCTGCGTCCACCCTCCCTGTCTGGATCCAGCAAGCGTACTTACTCCATTTCCGTGACGTCACAGGGCCAATATTATGGCGTAGATTTACACCACCTCATCGAGGAGGTATAGCCCCGGCGTATCTCATATATATATAAATAAAACGTCATTTATCTTTCCTAATAGACGTTACCACCGAGGTAAGGATTGAAATATAAGCCTATTGGTAGTCGGCAGCGGCGTGTGTTTACAAATGTTTAGGAGATACCATAGTCTATAACGGTCTTCCGAACGGCTGGACGAGTTTTGGCACACGCGGCGCACCTACGTCACGCGATCCAGGCCACCCCAAGGGCCCAAGCCCTCTCGATCTGCCTCATTCTATCAGCAGCATAGCTGAGAGGCGGGTGGGACCCGCTCCGTGCGCCCACGTTCATGTCCTACCATATTCCATTTTTAAGATAATATAACTAACTAACTAACAATAAAAATCATTTTATTCTATCATTTTTTTAAGATAGAGAACCGGGGTTTAGACACGGGGGTTGGGGTAAAGGAAACTTGCGACACTAGGAGGAGTTTCAGAAGGCAGGGAACTAAAGTGATTCGTAAGAAGAGAGAGAGGAGGGGTTTAGTTAAAGATAAAGGGAAAATTGACACAAAAAAGAGGAATTGCTTGAAGGTTTACTATACAAACTGTAGGAGTATTTTAAAAAAGATAGATTTCCTGAGAGGAATAAATAGTGTAGAGGATTTTGATATAATAGCATTAACAGAAACATGGTTGGATATGTCAGGAAAGGTATTCGATCCGGAAGTCGAGATAGCTGGGTATAAGTTATTTCACAAGGACAGAGTAGGCAGACGAGGAGGAGGAGTTGCGCTTTATGCAAGAGATGCATTGCAGTGTTGTGTTAACAATGTTATAAAAACAGATGACAGCATAGAGTCTATATGGGTAGAGGTTACGGAGGGAACTGAGAAAATGGTTTTGGGTGTAGTGTATAGGCCTCCAAACTTATGTAAAGAGGATTCAGCTCCTATATGGGAAGAAATAAACAAGGCCTGCAGATATAATCGATTATGCGTGGTGGGAGATTTTAATCTTAGGAATATAGACTGGGATTTAATCATAGGTGACAGCGATGCAGATGAATTGTTAAATATAATCCAGGATAACTTCCTAAGTCAAGCTCAAGGACCCTACTAAGGGATAAATTTAATCTATTGCTGAAAAATAGAGACGTTTTATTTACAAATGGGAGGTCGGGGAATTTAGTATAGCGCCCTTTATGAGATAAATTTTTAGCTTAAAAAGGGGAATTTGGAAAATTAAGTGGAATGGGAGGGAAATCCAAATTTTAAAAAAAGGGCCAATTATGCGGGATTAAGAAGACACCGGGAGGTTATTAATAAGAGGTGTGGGATGGCGGAGCAGAAAGTTTCCCGGGAAAAGGGGTTGTCAGGGAAAAGGCCAATTATAAGGATTAGGAAGGCACCGGAGGTAATTGGCGGGGGTCAGATATGTAGTGAGGTCGAGGCTGAGGAATAATTAAGGGGTTTAGACGGGGAATGAGGCAGGGCTGAGGGGGTAATTTAGAGGGGTTTAGAAGGGGAAGTGATTCAGCCGAGAGGATTATATCTCTTTGTAAGGAATATAATTGACGGACAAAAAAAAAATATTCCCTTTATAGGGAGAAAAGGGCCCAAAAAGAGTGACCCAAAAATGGATGCCCCCAAGTTTAAAACAACATTGGAGTAAAAAAAACATTTATTTAAAGGGTTTAAGGCAGGTTTGGAAAAAAAAGAACAGTAAAAACGTGATGGCGAGGACAGTGAAAAAATTAACCGATTGCTAAGAAAAATTTAGGGAATAAAGTGCAGAACAGGCAAAACAGGGACCCAAGGGGTTTCTATCAGGTTTTATAAAACAAAGAAAAGGGAATTTTGTTGGGCCGTTAAGGTCAGGACGGGGTGAGGTTTTAAATACGGAGAAATGTGTGGATCAAAATGATTTTTTTTTAATGTTTTTACGGGGGAGGATACACAGACAACCGTAGTGAACAGATTTTTTTTTCAAGGAACGATGGGAGAAACTCAAAGAAAATTGTGATAATGGGAAAGGTGGAGGAGGGTAAAAAAAAAATGAAAACATTAAACGCCAGGACCAATGAAGTGTATCCCGGGTTTTAAGGAAATGCAAGGAGGTTGTTAGTGATCGTTGTGCACTTTTTTGGGGAAAGGGTTTTTGAGATAGGGCGATGTCCCATTTTTGGGGGGAGGAAAGGAAAGTTTTTCCCATTTTTAAAAGGGGAGGAAAGAGGACTAAAGTAAAATTTATCGACCCGAAAGGGTCTAACATCAGTGGTGGGTAAATTATTGGAATCTATTTTTGAAAAAACATTAGAGAGCCTTAAAAAAACTATTTTGATCAATGATTCACAACATGGATTCCCCAAGGGGGTGGGTCATGCTCCCCAAATTTATTGAGTTTTTTTAGGAAAGTTATGAGGGGGCAGATAATGAAAAGGTTTTGATATAAAATATCTGGGATTTTAGTAAGGCATTTGACAAATACCACACAAAGGACTCTTAAATAAGGTTTAGGGCTCATGGTATAGAGGGAAGGTTTTTTCAGGGGGATCAAGTGGCTAAGTAATAGGCAAAAAAGGGTTTAAAAATTTAAGGGTTTCCCAAATCAAAAATGGGACTGGTGACAAGTGGATTTCCACAAGGGTCTTTTTTTGGGTCCATAATATTTTTGTTAAAATCAAGACTTGGATAGGGGATTAGCAGTGATATACAAGTTTCGATATACTAATTAGGTAGGTTTATTGGACCAGTCTCCCCGAAAAACATATTGCGGGGAACTTGAAAAATTTAACGAGTGGGCGTCAGTGGCGAGGGAAATTTAATTTTGATAAATGTAGCTTTTATAAATTTTGGTAAAAAAAACCCTGGTAATAGATACACCATAAGCAATGTATCGCTGAAAAGATCAAAGGTAAAAAAGATCTTGGAGTAGGGTAGCCCAGACCCCCGCCCTGGGAAAACAAGTATTGAGGCCAGAAATAGAGTAAAAGTATTAGGATTTATTACAGAAGTGTTAAAAGTAAAGGCGGAAAAATTTTCTAAAGCTTTATCGGGGTTAGTCAGGCCTCACCCAGACTATGCAGTTCAGTTTTGTCTCCATATTACAGGGTGGAAAAGTGTTTTGAAAAAATGCAGAGAAGGATGACCAAAAAGAACAAGGGATGGTAACTTTAGTTATGAGAGGAGATTGAAGTTATTAAAATTACACCACTGAGAGACGCGAGTAAGGGGGATCTGATGAAATTTTAAGGGATAAAAGGGGTTTAATAAAGGGGAGGTAGGAAAAATTTTTACGGCTTTTAAAACCCGGGTAGAACGAAAGTAACGGATTCAAGCGGAAAAAAGTAGATTTTGAAAGGAAATGGGAAAAAAAAAGGTTCACAAATAGGGTGGTATGAGTGGAATGGTCCCCAGAGACAGGTAGTTAGTGCGGGGTCATTAGGGAGCTTTAAAAAGGGGGGCTGGATGGTTCATGGTGGGGAGAAGGGGGATGTAGGTAGGTTAGGTGACAGGAACTACCCCGTGTGGGCCTCGGGCCTCGTAGCTTCCATTTTTTTATGTTTTTATGAAAAACAACAAAAAAAAAAAATAAAAAAAAAATACTCCCCCTACTAAGATAGTAGTAGGGTTGTAAATAGTAGTAAAGTAACAGCAGTATAATAATAATAGTAGCAAATAGAAAATAGCGATGTAGTAGAGTTGTAAAAAGTAGTGGTAAAAGTAGTAAAAGTGTGTTGTAGTAGCAATAGCGTGGTAGTAAAAAATTACCTTATAACAACACACTTGGTATTTAAAGGGCTGTTATTTACCAAAAAAGAGTACATGAAAACGCAGGGCGTAAAAACAAAACTGTAGAAGGCAAGTGGGATCGGTTGGGGCGGGGGGGAAGGAGGGATGGGGGCGCCAGCTGAGGGGGGGGCACGTGTCAGAGTCACGTGTTACATCCTCCCCCCCCCCAAAACGATGCCCCCCAAATTAGCCCTTTTTTGTATTGTTTATTTCACCGCTGTTTTCATGTACTGTTTTTGGTAAATAAATGTCCATTAATACCCCAAATTTTGTTGTTTTAAGGTAAGAAAGTTCCATACATAGTCTATTCACTTAAGCTGGATTTTTGGGGTGCTCGGCCTAGCCGGTTGAAGGGCGTGCTGATTGGTGTAGACCGGGTGGGTGGCGATCAAGGGTATTGTATACTTGTACTATCTTGTGGCGAGGTGGTGGTACTTGCCTTGCCGCAACCAAAAAAATTCCCCTTCCTCAGAAAAATTTATATTTTTAGGCTTTACTCACCTCTTACACAAGATAGGCCTTTTTGTTTGCATTGGGGGAAAGGCAGTGATTGTTCAACAACAACACGCCATTCATAATCAATAGGGTAAAAAAAAAAAGTCATGACTGATATCCCCAAAAGTAGGCGGACTTTTTAGATTTTTAGTGCATTTAAAAGTTGTACCCTACCCGATATTACCAAGCTACCAGATGATATTTATGAAAGCTGAGCCTACCCTCGGTTCAAATACATTGTTGATATCTGGGATAAAAAATTACACTAAGACTTAACTAATATTAAAAAAATGAAGGAAAATAAAAAATTTTATAAACATTTTTTTTTTGCTTATTTTGCTTTAAAATCGCTGTAACTCCAAAGTTTTGGTCGCATTCAATTTTCAAGAACGTTTAAAATCCTTATACTTTTCCGCTCTTGGTATGAACACGTACCAATAATGAAAAAAGAGTAGGTGGTCAAAAGGGCTAAAATGTTAAAAATACTACTGCAAACGGGCACAGGACGGGGGTGAGCATTGCTCCCTATACAGGAGAGACTTCTCGGGAGAACGAGAGGAAAAGCCACAGTCCCCGCAAAAGGAGCGCTGGTGAGATAACCCCCAAAACCCCCGTGGGGGGGCCATGCGGGCCCCCCAAGGGTTTCCTTTTCCCCCCCCTTTCCCCGCCGCGCAGCCCATAAGTGCTGCGCCCCCCCCATTGCCCCTAAATTTTCACCAGGAGCCCTCATTTACACCTAGG
Source organism: Chionoecetes opilio (assembly GCA_016584305.1). Lineage (NCBI taxonomy): Eukaryota > Metazoa > Arthropoda > Malacostraca > Decapoda > Majidae > Chionoecetes > Chionoecetes opilio. The sequence goes on along the minus strand of JACEEZ010010050.1, from coordinate 26,511 downwards.
GCCCCCATCGGGGAAGGGCCCATGCACCTGAAAAACACAGGTGCAATCTACACTGTGTTGACAAAAATTTGGGGGGGTCATGGTATGGGGGTTTTTAAACTGGCAAGTTACTTGAAGATTTTATTTGGGGATGTTTTGAAAAAAGATTACAATTGAATGGAGGTTTTACTTATTCTTATGGTTTCACATATGATTAAGTTAAACACGTCTCCTGAAACAAAAAAGGGGGGTATTAAAGGGGGAAAGGAAATAAGGTTGGTTAAAAAGGGATTTGCTGCCACCACCCTGGCGAGTAGTTCACTATGATACTCCCGGGCCGTTAGTTTAATTTAAAATTTTAAATTTTGATTTTGGTAGCGTGGTGGTACGGGGGGTTATACCGAACAAGGCTGACTCTTTTGGAAATGGGGGGAATTTTTTCCCTAACACAGAAAAATCCCCTGGGTTTTATAATAACACAAGAACTTTTTTGCAAAGGATCCTATTTATTCACTATGAAACATTTTTGCTTTTGAGACCGTAGAAATACCTAAACTCTAATCGGGAAGGGAAGTTTCTTAGGCATAATCCCCCTTACAAAATCTTTCTTAGAATTCCCACTATTCCCCATCGACTGAGCACTATGGATCCCTTTGAATTTTATATATAGGAAAAGAATGGAGAAAAAGGGTTGGATGTTGGGGATCACAATGACCATGTGTTTTTGAGGGGAAAGGCGGGGGGACGCCTCCCGTTGAACCCCTCTCCCTAGGGGAAAGATGGGTTGAGACTGCTTTTAAAAATACTTATAAGGATGGGTGCCCCTCCTGTACGTGGTACACAAATAGATACCCATTTTTTAAAATAGATAAAAATAATGATAACAAGGAAAGGGGGGGGGGGGGGGAAACAGGAGGGGAATTTTACATCTTACCTGGGTGGAGGACGGATGGAGACTGAGCGTCTCACGGAGTTAGGCCGTCTCCCCCAAAAAGGGAAATTTGTTTAAAATGGTCTGGGCCCGTGCCCTCAAATAAAAAAAAATTAAAATCCAAAATAACTTTTTAAGTAATGAAAATCGCGATCTAAAAAAAGGCTGCCCAAAACCCAAAACCCAGTTACTTTGATGAGAAGAATTTAATATTTTTAAACCTAATACCAAAAAGGGATGGTTTTATATTTAATTCGACAACCCGAACACCTTTTTCGAGTGAGGTGGTTGGAATTTGGGCTTAGAACTTTGGTGGGTTTTCTTTTAGGTGGATCCTTACTAAAACGCCCAATATACCATAACCGATAACAAAGGGGGAATTTTTTTGAAAGCAGAGGATTTAGGGGGGTTTCCAAAAATCTGAGAAATTTTTGGAAAAAGAAAAAAAAAATTTGAATACTTTATTATCCTGTGCAGAAAAATTTTTCCCACGGAACTTTCCTCGCACACGGGGTGTCGGGAGAAGGACGTGAAAGAAGGAAAAGAAGAAAGGGCGGGAAAAGGAAAAAAATGGGAACAAAATGGTGGTTTAGAATTTGAGGCGGGAGCCCCCGGAAAACAAAAAAAAAAATTATTACAAGACATAATGGGGAAATTTAGATAAAAATTCTCATACTACTTTCCCCCGAAAAGGGCATACACGGTCATTCCCCGGAAAAATTAAATTCTAGGGATCAAAGAAAATCTTACGGATCATTTTCCGTTTTAAAGTGCGTCAAGAGGAGGTGTGAGGGACGAATTTTAGAGTAAATTTTAATGGATATTTTTCTGTTCTTAAAAAGGGGGGGTCTGTTTGTGTTTAGATTACACGAAAATCCAATAAAAGGAAGTACCCCATCAACCTGAAACCTGGGAAATGAGGGCCGTCACCTTTGACTCAGTCCCAAAATTTCTCGGTGCAGGGAGATATCCCAGGGGCGCACCCCGGGGCTTCCCTCGGTAAATGATAAGACCCAAAACAAGTCCTGAATATCCGCCCACCCAAGGGGGTTGACGTAAGGTGAGAAGCGTAGTAACTATTCAAATTAAAATCCCCTCCCCTGAACGGGGCTTAGCCCGGAGAATCGAACTCCGATTTCTAGACATGAGAAATCTCCTAGACCAAATTGCTTATTAGTCTGACATACACTCCCTTTGACCAATAATTTACTTTTAACATTTTTCGCTTAATTTTCCCCTGAAATACCGGGTCGTGTTGATTGTAATTTGAAAAAAATCCCTTGAAGATCACCGAACCAGACTGAGTCTTTTAGAATTCACTGAGAGGTATCCCAATCAACTCTTCCCTGGATATTTTTAAGAACATACTGACCCTAAATTTGTTTTGAATCCCTTGGCAATGTTTTTCCTTTAACACTTTTTATTTGAGTTTCCACAAGGTAATAACCGGGTGACCTACAATACCCTAACCAGAGTAGGATTAAAAATTTTAAGTCAAAAAAAAAATTTCATGTTTAAATAAATTTTTAATGTCATGTTTAAAATAATCTCCTCGATTTTCTAACATTTAACTAAATAACTAAAACTCACTGAAACCCTGGGTAGTCTTTGAGGAGGGTTTCCCTAGGTTTGGGGTTTTTAAGCTTTGGGGTTTCGGAAGCAGATGTCGTCGGTCCTTTCTACGATGCAGAAACGTCGCTGGGGTCCTTGTTTTAGCGGGGGTGGATAGTATGGCGCGTATGATTTGGCACCTTTGGGGACGGGCAACGAGAAGGTAACCATTTTTTGTCTGGAAATCCCCTGAATCTTTGGGAAATAAGAGCGTATCCCGCCGGAGTCTGTGCTCCCTTCTTGGAGGTGGCGTCCACGATGCATACCCGGGATAGTAGGTTTAGCGTGGGGTATTGCGTAAATCTGACGACGTCAGGGGGGGTGAGAAGATCCCGGCTTCCTCCCCACGCGGGTTTACGCCTCTTCGCCATGGTGGTGGTTGCGCTGAGTGGGGTTTTTAGCGGTAGGAACGGCGGCACGAAGGCGGCTGTGGCGGTGAACGTCGCGTGATGGGGGGGGGGAGTTTAGGTAACGTCGTGCTAGGCGCGTGGGGGTGATGAAGGGGGGCCGACTGAGGCGAGCGTGGATCGAGGCGTGCTGCAGGCCTAAGGGCGCGGCGAAGGGCGCGGGGGTGCGCGCGGTATGCTGCGGCTGTGTGGCAGGGGTGGGGCTGGGTGGCTGTCCCGGGTGGCGGAGTTGCGGATAGATGCGGCCGGGGTACGGTTTTTCTACGCTCACGCCCAGGCATGGTTCATGTGTGTATGGTGTTTTGGTTTTAGGGGAGAGATTTAATGAGCCTACTATAATGACGATTTTAAGAAAATTTTCTGAATTTGATATCTTTCTATTTTTTCCCAGGTGCGCTTCTGTTGCTGTTTTTTTTTAGGAAATAATATACCCCCCTAAGTCACCAGGTGTTTCCGACCGATACAAAGAAAAAAAAAACCCCCGCTAAACAAAGAAAGTTTTCTATTTTAAAAAAAATTATAATTTTTTTTTTTCCCACTTAAATTTTAGGTCTCTATGAGATCCTCTTTGCTATAAGGGTTAAAAATATACAGAAAACTCTACTCGGAAAAAGAAACTTTACTTCACACCCTGACGAGGGAATTTTTCCTAAGTTATGGAAAAGCTTTATGGCATAAATTCCTCACAGAATTTCTATTTAGGAAATTTCCCCACACTAGGTAACTACCATTTAAAATTTTTAAACACCAGAAGTAGGTATCTAAAGGAAAAAAATGGCGAGACGTGTTTTGTGGGTTACAGTAAGCCATGTGGCCCTTGGGAGGAACGCGCCAATCTTTAAGAAAAGCAGAGAAACAATGCCTGTCCTCGGGGGTTTCCCCACCAAAAAAAAGGAAAATTGTTTGGAAATTCACCGTGACCTTAAATAAAAAATTATAAACCCGAACCCAAAATTTTTAAAATAATGAAAACTCGCGTACTAAAAAAGGTGTCCCCCAATACCCAAACCCGTCTTTTATGTAGAAGAATTTTTTATCTTTAAACCCAAAATCCAAGAAGGAGGTTTTATAAGTAATGTCGACAATCGAAACTATTTTAGAGTGAGGTGTATGGAAGTCGGGTTTGAACTTTGGTGGGCTTTCATTTTTTGCGTGGGTCCTTTTACAAAGCCCATATAGACCTAACCCCTAACGATAGGGATATTTGAAAGCCATGAGGATTTAGGAGGGTTCCTAAATTGAGAAGATGGTTTTTGGAAAAAAAGAAAAAATTGAAACATTTGTTATCACTGATCGCAGAATAAATTTTTTCCCCGGAAATTTCCTCGCCACGGGGGGCGGGAGAGAGGACGTGAAAGAAGGAAAAAAGAAAATGGCGGGGAAAGGAAAAAATAGAAAAAAAATGGGGGGTTTAGAATTTTTAGGCGGTGAGTCACCCGGAAATGAAAAAAAAAATTACTTACAAGACATAAATCGGGAATTTTATGATAATATTTCATACTATCATCTCCCGAATAATGGGCATTACACAACAACAACAACAACTCGGGAAAAACTATCAGAGGCTCCACCCGCCCACGGCACCAGTTTGAAACAGTTTAACTTTCTTAGCCATTTTGACCATCTACTCTTTTCCTTATTGGTACGTGCTACATACCACAGGAAGGGGAAAGTATAAAGGATTTTGAAACAGTTCTTAAAAATTGAATGCGACCAAAACTTATGGAGTACAGTGAGTTGAAGCAAAATAAGCAAGAAAAAATGTTTATACACTCTTTTACTTTCTTCAATTATCTTAATATTTGTGTAGTCTTAGTGTAATTTTTGTATGCTCATGATATGAAAACAATTTTATTATGAACACGATGGTAGGCTCAGCTTTCAAAAATATCATCGGGTACTTGGTAATATCGGGTAGGAGTACAACATTTCAATGCACTGAAAACCAAAAAGTCCGCCTACTCTTGTGATAGTCAGTCATGACTTATTTTTTTACCCTATAGAGTTATGAATGGCGTGTTTTTGTGTTAACAATTACTCCCTGATTCACAGATGCAAACAAAATAGGCCTATCTTGTGTAGGAGGTGAGTAAAGCCAAGAAATATGAATATTTTTCTGAAGCAACGAAAGGGGTTTTTGGGGTTTTGCGGCTAGGGAAGTACCACCACCATCGCCACCCAGCCCGAGTCTATCAGCCAATCAGCGACGTCCTTACAAACTCGGCTGGGCATCGAGCAGCTCCCAACCCGGGAATCCAGCTTAAGTGAATAGACTATAGTAAAGATAGTGATTAAATCATTCATAATTTCACCGAGTGGCAACCGCGAGTACACACTGTATCACTGTATCGTCACCTGGATCGCGTGACGTCACTCCAACCCCCCACCCCCAACCTGCGCGTCAATAAATTTTGGGGGCATACGCCGGGGGGCGCGTCGCCTCGCCCACCCTACGACGCCACCCCCGGGGTCACCACGCGCGAGTTCACATGCAGGCTCCTTTCCCATCCCAAAAGCAGCTCTCGACAAGAGACATCAACTTGCCCCAGCCACGAGCCTTGTGGGCGCCCCTTGGCCTCCACGGTATGCATACCAAAGGGATGTAAAAAATTTCCAAGATCTCAATGTCCTGCCACATGCATGAACAGACTGTCTGCTTCATCTAGTAGTCTACAAATACCTGGACCTTGGTCTTGAGCCAGGAGACCTAAAGTCCCAAAGGCTTTGCCTCCTCGTGCAGCGCCTCGAGAGCCATCACCAGGACCCAGCGACTCAGCAAAGATTACTGCATCATCGGCAAAACAAGATCAGTGATCTTGGTGTTGCCGACGGATGCTCCACAATCACTTTGATCTACAACCTTGTCCAATACCCAGTCCATACAAGCGTTGAAAAGTGATGGGGCAAGGACGCACCCTTGCCTCCCCCGCTCCTGTATTCACAGGAAAGAAGCTGATACACCTGCCCCACACTTCACATCACTCTCAGTCCCAAAAATAAAAGACCAGTTTTCAAACCAATAGTCCCTGCAGGAATCCCTCGAAGTCGCAGAAGATCCCAGAGTGACTCACGATGCACTGAGTCAAACGCCTTCTTGAGATCAACATAGGCTGCAAGCATCCCCTATCGAAACTCACGTCGGCGTTCCACCAGGACACGAAGCGCGTGTCGGATGACCGTATTAGACTGTGGGAGATACAAGCCTTGGTAGGGAGGCCGCCTCGGCCGTAGGGACTGCCTTCGGTGTTTTGTTTTATTAGTTCGTTATGGGCAGCACCAGTTTTTAGACCACTAGCGGAGTCCTGTGAGCAGAATTGTTGTGGGACGAGGCGAGGCTAGCATCCCGCGACTAGATTAATGTTGTTTCACTATATCGTAATTTGGACCTTTTTGAGAATTAAACTTTTGTTCTGATGCCTGCCTCTCAGTGACCTTGCACTATGGTTAGGTCACTCAGGACGCTTGACCCTCATTGCCCCTGAATGGTAGTTAGGTCACGTTTGCTAGCCTTTAATGGTACAGTCCCCGAACGGAAGGAATGCTCACCACCGTAGGAGAATGTTCCATTTTTTTACGTCGGCGAGAGTTCTATTAAGCGACAGTTACAAGTTTATATATTAAACATAACAGTACCTATCTATATATTTAAACAGCTTTTACCCGTGTTTGTGAATTCAGGGACCGAATATCGGGGTTAGTTTAGTGATTGGGGGAGTCTGGGGTTTTGACATGTTACGTAACCAATGTCCATGTATTGTATTAAAGTGTAGTTTTAAATTATTTTGGGACAAGCGAAAAACTTGTCCAATAACGAAATACCTTTTATTCTTCCATTTGCACCTATTACAAGTGGAACTCGCCGAAAACTTTTATGTCGGCAAGACTTCTCGGTTGGTGTTTCAGTTATAATGGACGATAACTGCGCGGTCACTACCGCCGTTACCACATGCGTTTTCTATATTATTTTTTGTTTAGTATACTGTACAGTATTAATGCACTTCCGCGTAACCTTTAAAACTTATGGTATTATTCTAGTGTTTGCCCATACTCCCCCCTCTCCCCCAAAACAAGCTTGGGGACCTGGGGGAATGCAGGATATATGGCTGGGGTACAAAATATGCATCGCAACCACATAATTTTTGAGTTATGGAAGTTATAAAAATTCTCTAGATCTAGGGAAAATTCATTGGATTTCTTCTGAGTCCAGAGACGTGTGAGCCTGACGATCCTCACAGAATGATGACTGAAGTGTTGAGAACCCCCCCAACCCCCCACTAGGAGGTTAGGTTAGATTAGGTTTGGTTAGGTTAGGTTAGGTTAGATTTGGTTAGGTTAGGTTTGGTTAGGTTAGGTTAGATTAGGTTATCGGTGGGTCAAGTCCCCCGCTAGGTTAGGTCAATTTTGGTTAGGCAAATTTCTCTAGATATAAGGAAATTACCCTAGATCTAGGGAATGTTAACCCCCTAAACAATTCTTAAATTACGTGTTTCCGACGCATAATTTGTTCCCCACCCGAAAACCCCGGATTCCCACAGATGCCCAAACTTGTTTGGGGGAAGTGGGAGAGTATGGGCAAACACTAGAATTTTACCAAACTTATATACATATTGTAGAAATGATATAGTTGTCTTAGACTAATACTCATACAGACACAACCTCCCCTTCCAGAGGCCCCCCAACCATATAGGAGGTTTGGTTAGGTTCATAATCTCGCCGGGGGGTCGAGGGGGGCGGAGCCCTCACGTTAGGAGGTTAGATTTGGTTCTATCCATCTGAAAAAACACACATTTTAGGCAAAAAAAGTCTGTCTCAGAAATTGACCGCGCAGTCCTCGTCCATTTTGACCAAAAAGCACAAATTTTAGACAGGCAAAAAAAGTTAGTCTCAGAAATAACCGCACAGTCCTCGTCCATTTTGACCATAAGCACTAATTTTAGGAAAGGGAAAAAAACGCATTATTCTAGTGTTTGTCCATACTCCCCCTCCCACAAAACAAGATTGGGGACCTGGGGGAATGCGGGATATTTGGCTGGGGTACAAAATATGCGTCGCAACCACATAGTTTTTGAGTTAGGGGTGTTGAAGAAAACTCCTAGATTTAGGGAAAATTCATTGGATTTCTTCTGAGTCCAGAGACGTGTAAACTTGACGATCCTCACAGAATGATGACCGAAGTGTCGAGAACTCCCCCAACCCCTCGCTAGGAGGTTAGGTTAGGTTATATTTGGTTAGGTTAGGGTAGGTTATATTTGGTTAGGTTAGGTTAGATCTGGTTAGGTTAGGTTGGATTTGGTTAGATTTAGGTTAGGTTAGGTTAGTTTATCGGTGGGTCAAGCCCCCCGCTAGGTTAGGTTAATTTTGGTTAGGCAAATTTCTCTAGATATAAGGAAATTACCTTAGATCTAGGGAGTTTGTCTCCTCTACACAATTCTTAAATTATGTGTCTCCGACGCATTATTTGCTCCCCACCCGAAAACCCCGCATTCCCACAGGTCCCCAAACTTGCTTGGGGGAAGTGGGAGAGTATGGGCAAGCACTAGAAATTTACCGGAAAAACTAGTCAGTGTCTCAGAAAATGACCACGCAGTCCTCGTCCATTTTTACTAAAAGCACTAATTTTAGGCAAGGAAAATCTACGCGCGGAGCGCGTAGATTTTAGATGTCAGTGTTTCAGAAAATGACCTCGTCCATTTTTACCAAAAGCACTAATTTTAGGCAAGGAAAATCTACGCGCGGAGCGCGTAGATTTTAGATGTAAGTGTTTCAGAAAATGACCTCGTCCATTTTTACCACAAGCACTAATTTTAGGCAAGGAAAATCTACGCGCGGAGCGCGTAGATTTTAGATGTCAGTGTTTCAGAAAATGACTGCGCAGTCCTCGTCCATTTTTAACAAAAGCACTAATTTTACCCAAGGAAAAATTAGTCAGTGTCTCAGAAAATGACCGCGCAGTCCTCGTCCATTTTTACCGGTATCTTTCCCTTACTATCCTACTAACCTAACCATTACCTTCGGCGAGAGTTCCCGGATTGTGTCAGGACGAGAATTTCGGTAGACGAGAGTACCAGGTACCGTTCTCATTATCCCTGAATGATACGATTAGGTCACTCAGAATGTCTGCCTCTTAACGCCCTTGAATTATATGATTATATGGTCAACCATGATGTCTGCCCCTTATTGTCCCTGAATTATTAGGTTAATCAGGAAGGCTGGCCCATTATTGCCCTTGAAATATTTATTAAAAGTCAATCAGGATGTCTGCGCCTTAAATCATTGCCTCCAAATTGTTTATTTCTGGTCAATCTGTACTGTCAATGGTACTCCTTAGTGTAGGGGAAGCACGCTCGGTTCACAACCGAGAAGTCCCGGGTTCGATCCCCGGGTGGAGCGGAAACAGTTGGGCTGTTTCCTTAAAACCCGAGCCCCTGTCCACCCAGCAGTGAATTGGTACCGGGTGTTAGCCGGGGGTTTGTAACCCGCCTCCCGGGGTGCTGGCTTCGGCCAACACTATAAGCACTAGCAGACAGCTCTCTAAGGGGTAGTCTGCGAGAGAGCTGTCTGGTTACAGCAGAGATCCATCTCAGCTGCGTCAATAACTGACGAAATTCTTCAAACAATCATTATCAAACATCAATCAGGGACCCTTCCTTATCGCTCTTTAAACAGGATACATCGATTGTGTGTCAAGCCAGATGCCAGCTGGAGTAATCAGCTGATTAGTTTTGTAAAACACTATTTATCTCGTGGCAGCCTTGTGATTGGCTGATAGATCTGAATAGATAATATAAACACTGCTGTGATTCGCTATTAGCGAGGATGACGTCATTGTATTCGCCAGCCAATCAGCTGTCTCTGTGGAGATACTCCGAGATACTCCTTCTTGCGCCCGGCGTAAGTCCATCTTCGGCGGATTATTCAAACAGCCTCGGCGCAGGGGGGGGGCGAGGGTTGCGCCGGAGTAGCATTTACGCCATACTTAAAAATACGCCGCTTGACTTAGGCTTTTTTTGCTGGATCTGGCCCCTGGTAGCGTCGACAGCAAGCCGCGCCTCCACAGACGACGAGCAAGAGGAGTTATGCGGGGTTCAGACTACACATAATTGCTACGTCCGTTTTGCCAACGTGACGTCATCGTGACGTCACTTCCTGCTTGTGTGACCTTGAAAGACGTGCGTCTCGAGTCAAAAGAATTGGAGCCTCCAGATCTTTTGGCGGGCTGCGTGAGCGGTGGTGCCACAATCTATAGAACATTATACGTAACTAAGTTTTGCAATATCAAAATAATGCTGTTTCCAAGGTCTGATTTAAAATATATTTATTATCAGTGATTCTGGAAGACAATATTAATAATGGAAGACATACATGATGTGAAAATATTGTGTTCCGCTGCTTAAAGGCGGAACAGCGGCACCGCAGCTTGAATATAAGCTCCACCAACACCACTACCTCTGTGTATTTAATGCGTTATTTCTCGTGTTCTCTAGTTCTAACCCTCTCACGTGCCCCTCTAGTAGCTACTATATACCATCCTTCCTACAGCATCACGGTACGCCACCAACACCCTCTACAGGCCGTGTAATAGGTAGTAATTATTAGTGACTTGAAAAATACCGCCACGACTGCGATATGTGGCAACACTTGTGGACCCCGCTATACAGATTCCACTTGTAACCTTTGCAATAGCCTGTTGTCAGGGGATTGTAGCGCTATATAGGTAGGCCAGGGAGTGAATGGGGATATAGTGAAGGGAGTAATAGGTGTGTCATGGGGTACCTTACCTTTGATACCTTTGATACCTTTGAAGAATCTTGCCCGTTATCGGCGGAGTTGAGGTGGGCTTCCACTCATCCAGGTGTAGTATGTAGCTCCCTGTTCCTTGCCTCCAGGACCACTGAAGGTAAAGTGTTGTCATGGGAGCTACTGTAGCCTGGCGTGGGTGGTTGGTCTGGGATGTCAGCCAGCCACTTGTCAAGGTGATGGTTGAAGGTGTCCGTGATGACGCCCGTTAGGTCCCGAATGTGTCTTGGGGCACAATTGAAGAGCCGTACACCATTGTGGGAGAAGCTGTGGTGTATGAGGGTTTGTAGTCCTTTAGAGGAGGCGCATGTACTCTGTACATAGCACAGCCTGCCTCTTCTAGGATTTTTGTTTTCCTCCATACCTACTTTTGGAGCCAGACCCTCCAGGATTTTCCAGACATAGATTATGATGTACTCTCTCGTCTGCGCTGCAGAGAGTAGGGCCCAGTCTGTGCAGCCTTTCCCAGTAGTTGAGGTGCTGGAGACCATATATCTTGTTGGTATAGGTCCTTTGTGGTGCTTCCAGCAGGGTGATGTCCTTTTTTTGTAGGGTGACCACAGTTGGCAGCAGTAGGGTGGGGTGGGGTCACACCGAACGGGGGGATCACCGTACGAAGGCTACAACGCGAAAATTAATTCAAATTTCGCGCCACCATGCCACCACGGATGCAGCGCCACCCTCAGTGAACTACATGCGAGCAACAGGGTAGCGTCAGCGTCACCTCCGTGTTTACCAGGTAAGAAATTTTATTTTTCGTATGTTCCTTGTTACTTTTCGCCGTTCTTATATAGTGTCTCATGTCGGCTCTGATGGCGTGATTCTTTTGAGGTAAGTTGCAATACGAGGTATAACCGTATTGACATGTTATTGAGTGAAAAAGTAGTGCATGCTTTCGAACAGGCCGCGGTGGCATTATTTACAAAAAAATTGGTGGCGCGGGGGATCAACGTATGGTGAGATTTTGAAAAAGCTATATCTTTTGAAATACCTACACAAACATAACAAACAGTGATTGACTATGTATATTCGCATGATATTAAATGGTGGTGGTGAACTAGTGCATTTAAATTAAATGGAACAGTGTTTTTTTTGTTGGTGTAAAGTTGAAGGTGATTGGTATTAAATTATGATGCTATATCAGTGTTATTATGCTATAAGCACATGAACTAACTATTATATAAGTGATTTATGTTATTAGAATGATTCTAGAATTAATTTTTTATGGTTAAAAAAAACATTTAACACTGCATATTTTGGGGGCATGACGTTCGGTGATCCCCACATATATTGCCAGACTCATAGTCCCAAAATAATATGGTGGCCATGCAAGAATCGCCTCTACACTGTAAAAAATACTAAGCTAAGCTAACCTAAACTAACCTAACCTAACTATGAATGATGTCTAATGTCATTAACTCTTTTCAGATCTAACCTAACCTACCGCCATCACCGTCATCATGCCTCGCAAATATGTCAGGAAGAGCGACAGCAGATGGACCGCACTGACCTGGAGGCTGCCTTTAAGCACCGCGTGGCCACTAGCTGCAGCCTGAAAGAAGCCGCTGACAGATTCAACATCAAGAAAACAACTCTTGCTGTAAGTTGCTCTATTTAGTTCCATATCTCCCCAAGGTCTTTTTGTATGACCTCATCCCACGTCTTCTTTGGTCTCCCTGGGATGAGGTCATGCAAAAAGACCTCAGGGATAGCTTAAGGGTCTCTAGATTTATAATTTTAAAATTTATTCATTTTTTTGTTAGCTTTTATTGCCAGCAAGGGCCTTCTAAGTCCTAATTAATTTCTTTTGTTAAAGGATGCCTTCAAGCGCTCTATTTATTAATTTTTTGTCAACTTTTGTTGCCAGCAAGGGCCTTTTAAGTCCTAATTCATTTCTTTGTTACAGGACGCCTTCTATCTATCGAAGAAGCTGTCGGATGGAGTTACCTATATGGCTGTTGCTTCCCGTAGCAATAGGGTTTTCAGCCCTCAACAAGAAATATACATTGCTGATTATACCATCCACGCAGCCAAGATGTTCTACGGCCTGCCCATGAACGATGTGCGTAGGATGGTGTACCAGTATGCCATAGCTTGTGGGAGCAAGAGCATCCCTGCTGCCTGGGAGAAAGAGAAAATGGCGACAAGGGACTGGTACTATGCCTTCATGAACCGTCATCCAACCTTGTATTGAAGGCTCCGGAAGGCATGTCCATTGCCAGATTGTTGCCTTCAACAAAGTCAATGTGGAAACCTTCTTTAAGGCTTACACATTAGCTTTGGAGAAGTACACATTCACGCCGGACCGGATATACAATTTGGATGAGAGTTCATTGTCGACTGTTATGAAGCCAGTCAAGGTTGTGTGTGCGAGAGGCCAGCCAGTAGCCACGCAGGTAACTCGTGAACGCGGTGACAGCATGACGTTTGTGGGCATTATAAATGCTGTGGGGCAGTCCATCCCTCAGTGTTTATAATTCCCAGATGCCGATGGAATCCCGCTTTCATGAGGAACACGATCTTGGTTCCAAAGGGATATTGCATCCTAGTGGCTGAATGAATGGTGAATGCTTCGTGCAGACACTTCAGCATCTCCATGAGAAGTCTTGTTCTTCTGTAGAGAACAAGATTCTTCTGATCATGGACAATGCTGAAATGTCACATGAACATTCAGCCTGTTGAGTTTGCGATAATGCATGGTATCGTGATTGTTACCTTGCCTCCGCATACAACAGACAAACTCCAGCCATTGGATGTGAGTGTCTTTGGTCCCTTTAAGACATTCCTGCGTGCCTACTGAACGACCACGCGCTCATGCACCTAACGAGCACATAACAGTCCACAAGTTGCCAGAGTTTGCTTCTGAGGCATGGACCAAAGCCACTACCCCCTCCAACATTCTCAGTGGTTTCCGGGCGACTGGTATATGGCCACTCAATCGCAACATCTTCCCAGATGATGTGTTTGTAGGAGCGCATGTAACCGAGCGACCGGCACCACCAGAATTTGTAGTGGAAGTTACTCCAACTTCTTCTGATGGAGGAAGTTCAGATGGAGAGGAGCGACTGGCTGAAGGCCATACCTCAGAAGCTATACCCCTTCCCGCTGTGTCTCCCAGGCTAGATGATGTGCCTGCCACCCCGGGCCCCAGCACGACAGAGCCTGCCACCCCGAGCACCAGCACGACAGAGCCTGCCACCCCGGGCCCCAACACGACAGAGCCTGCCACCCCGGGCCCCAGCACGACGCCCCCTGCCACCCGGGCCCCAGCACGACAAAGCCTGCCACCCGAGCCCCAGCACGACAGAGCCTGCCACCCCGGGCCCCAGCACGATGCACCCTGCCACCCCGGGCCCGAGCACGACGCACCCTGCCACCCCAGGACACCCTTCTCAACAGACAGACTTAACCCCAGAGTGTGTCAGGCCGTTCCCTAAGGCTAATCCTTGTTCTTATGGAAAGGGACGGAAGAGGGTGCGGGCCTGCATTTTAACCGAGAATGAGGAGGCAATATCTGACCTGAGGTTGAAGGCAGAGAAGAGGCAGAAGCTGGAAGACAAAAAGAAGGCAGCGGCTGAAAAGAAAACATTGGGAAAGAAGAAGGGTCCACAACGGAAGAAGTCTGTGCCTGTTCCGGAGGAAGACACCACTGACGAGGAGGAGGTTGATGATGTCCGACTTCAGCTGGACGACTCCTCCGAGTACTCGGATGAGGTGGACGACGAGGGCACCTGGACTGCAGCATCATACCCTTTTGCTGCGAAAACATCACAGGTGGGGGACTTTGTTCTGGTTCAGCTGAAGCTGGAGGAGGGAAGGGGTGTGGGCACATTAGTGTGCTATGTTGCTCAGGTGTTGGCCATCATGGAGGATGGAAAATTAAACCTTTCTTTCCTCCGGATGAAGTCCGCTAACACCCGAGACACGTTCACCTTCCCTACCATCCTAGATGAAGCTTCTGTTGATCCAGAACAGTGCAAGGGTGTCCTGGTGACCTCCAAGGGCATCACCAAGAGGCAGGCTGACCTGGTGAAGGTGTTTCCCCCGCTGCATGCCTTCATGATGCACTTCTGAATAGTGAGCATAAAAATACCTAGACCTATCTTTTAATAAATGCTATTTTATATGAGCTTATCTTTCATTTCATCACCTAATAATAATGGTGGGTGTCTAGGCTTAGCATATATGTTGATTTCAGGCAAAAAAAACACAATAATGTTTGATGTAATATGAGTTTAAAAATATCATACGGTGCCCCCCCATACCTGATCCGGTGTCCCCCCTCGTGGGGGGGACACCGGACGAGGTGCCAAAAATTTATAAAAAACCTTAAATGACCCTTATTATCTGAGTTAAGTATTCATGAGGGTACCATAGGTGGGCCATATTGTGAAGTTTGTTTTGGGCACAGTGTGCACTCTCTCAGGTAAAAAATGGATTTTTTATGAATATTTTTCCACTAATAGTACGGTGTCCCCCCACACCACCCTACTCTAGCCTTGGTCTTACTAAGGACTTCCATAGCGTCAGCATGCAGGATTCCTCCCTTGTACGGAATGTTCTCAGGACCCATCCTGTTAGCTGTCGCGCTATCTGGGTGATGGGGGTGTAGTGTAGGGAGAAAGTTCCATCGCTGCTCATATACACTCCCAGGTCTTTTGTGAAGTCTTTTGTTTGTATGGTTTGGTGTTGATACATATATTGAGTGGTGGTCTTTATAAAGGTATTTCTGCCATATCTCAGAACTTCAAATTTTTCTCCGTTAAATTCCATGTTGTTCTTTTCGGCCCACTCTATTATTGTATTGAGGTCCCACTGCAGTAGATCGGTGTCTGGGGATGTTTTTATTTTATGCCGTATACGGGTGTCGTCGGCAAATGAAGTAGCAGTGGAATATCTGAGATCTGTGTCAATGTCTGATATCATGATCAGAAATAATAATGGGCCAAGCACAGATCCTTGGGGAACACCACTTATGACTTGACATTGTGATGACTGTTTACCATTTATGGTGACAACTTGGTGCCTGTTGGTGAGAAAACTGTGGATCCATCTCCCTACTCTGCCAGTTATGCCAAGGTTCTTGAGTTTGTGGAGGAGAATGCCATGATCTACCTTGTCAAAAGCCTTGGCAAAGTCTAGGTAGACTACATCAGCATTATCTCCATCCTGAGTTGTTTCTAATATAGCTTCATAGTGTTGTAGAAGCTCTGATAGGCAAGAGCTGCCTCTTCTGAAGCCATGTTGTCCATCATTGAAGGCCCCTCTTTCTTCCAGGTGGTTTACCATCTTGGCCCTCAGTATCCTTTCAAAGATCTTGATGACGTGTGATGTGAGGACCACTGGTCTGTATCTGCTTGCCTGTCCTTTGCTTCCTCCTTTATGTATGGGTGTTATTGTCCCCAGCTTGAGTTCATGGGGACGGAGCCAGTGAGGAGGGATGTAGTCCACAGTATCTTCAGGGTGTGGCCAGTTGTTCCACTACATACTTCAGAAACACAGTATGGTAACCATCTGGTCCTGCTGCTGCTTGCGGGTCGATGTTGCTTATGGCTTGGATTATGTCTTCCCTGGTATCATAAATGTCGTGAGCAGAATGTCCCCACATTTCCTTTCGCTAAAGAAAGTACAAGGATATGTTACCCGTTTCTGAGTATCAGGTTTACTAAACACTCTCTGATACTCAGTCTGTAGCATTTCTGCCATTTCCTGTGGGCCATCTTCAAGTTCCCCGTTCTCTTTCAGTAGAGGGCCAACCGATGTTGTGCTGGTCAATCTCTTCTTGGCGTAAGAGTAGAAAAATTTGGAGTTGACTTTTATATTTTCCACGGCACGTTGTTCGTTGTGGTACACAAGGGAGGAAAATAAATTAAGGAAAGCAAGGCGGTTTTATACTAATTTTTCTGATATGAGCGAGCGGAGTGATCGACCAGGGAGACGAGGTAACGTCATCGTGACGTCACGGTGACGTCACGATAACAAGACGGACTTAGCAAATACGTGAAGTGTGAACCGGGCCATAGTCTTGCAGTAGGGGTGATGAACCGTGCATTGGAGTCCACCCAAAGTTTTGTTGTTGTTTATGATACTTTGTGACCTACTTATTCAGAATCTTGGTCATGCCACTCAGGCAGGCTTGAGGAATTTGAAATATTCAAAAAAATTCTGTCGAAAACTTGAAAAACACTAAATAATCGAAACTTCATTATTTATTCATTTAAAAACATACTTTTTAGATCTATTTATAGGTTTTGACACCAAAGGAATATGATGGTATATTTCCCAAAGGCATACGATGCATGCAAATACAAGATGGCTGCCAAAATGGCCGTCACAAATATGAAAAACACTAAAATTGTTTAAAAGTAAAAAAGTGACATTGATGAAATGAGAAATGACAGGGAGCGAGACAGCAATGATCCACAAAAAAGAGATGCCTGGTCGGATTGCATCGGATGCAAAGGACAGAGAGAATATCCGACATAAACTTGAAATGTGCATTAATCCTTTCAGTAGTGAAGACCATCCAGAAGGCATTGTAAACAGTGTGACTGGAAGAATTGCTCCAGATCCTGTTAATGTCGATAGCTCTGTGGCTTTGGGAAAAGGGAAAACAGATGAAACATTTTTGAAGCAGGCTGGCCAGAAAGTTTCCATGAGCCTTTGTCAAACAAGGTGGTTACCATGTCCATCAACAAGAAACGTATCAAACTAGGATCAGCAGATTGTTTTGATGCTAACCTCATCTACTCGAGAGTCATGGGATTGATGAGCTCAAGGGACATTGATCTCAAAGAACTCTTTTCTCACGAGCTAGCACCAGTGCCAGCATCGATGTTTGAAGATAATGGAGACATGAGGATAACAAAATCAAAATCCAGCCTGAAGCAGAAGCTGCGATTAGAGCAATCATCATGAATCCTGCCAGCTCCTGAGACAACTGTTATTGATGGCTGTGCACTACTGTGAATAATTCGGTGGCCAAAACATGGTACCATACAAAACTTTGTGAATAATGTATTGAAGTACATATTCCTAAAGCTAGAGCACAGTAATGTCAACATCATATTTGACCGCTACTACGAGTACAGCACAAAAACCTCGACTAGAGCATCACGTGCAGTGCAGCAAGCTAGGACACGTCATAAGCTTACCCCTTCCACTGCACTGCCAGCTCAAAGCATTGCTCTGACGGTAACAGAAAACAAAAAGCAGATCATCAGTACAATCTGTGAGCAACTGCAGGAGAGAGGGGAAACCCATAAAGCAACAGCAAAACATAAGTTACTCATTACTCTTCAATACCAGTGGAAATCTTCAAAGGGGTTACCATAGAGAGAAAAGACCTTGAGACGACCCACGAGGAGGCAGATGTTATCATTCCTCGACAAGTAGTAGATGCTGCCACTCAAGGCTCAAAGTGCATCAAGGCATCTGTGATGACACGATGTGTTCAACTTGTTGATTCACTACTATCAAATATGCACATTGACCTGCACTCTTCTGATGGAAAGTACTACCGAGACGCGGACTGTAATTGACATTGGAGCAACCACAAAGCAACATGCAGATATAGCATGTCAGCTCCATGCAGCTCACGCTCTTACAGGATGTGATACGGTTGCCTTCATGTGGGGAATAGGAAAAGCAAAAGCAGTTAAAGTGCTTTCATCAGGCTGCCAAACTTCTGAAAATTGGTAACCCTGACATGGCAATGGATGAAGTAGTGCAGGAGGCCACACACTTTGTTGCAAGATGCTATGGATGTGCGAGTAGTGAAAATATGTCTTCGACCAGATATGAGGTGTGGATAGGCAAGACATCAAAGAGGAAAGTGACTAGCATACCAAAGCTGAAATCCCTCCCCTCAACATCCGAAGCGTTTGAGCAAAATGTGAAGCGGGCACACTACCAAGTGTGCACCTGGAAAGCAGCATTAGAAAAAAACCTTCCGACCTACTACCAACAGATTTTGGCTGGGAAAAAGATGAAGCTACGAAATCACAGCTACCAATTACTGTGCCTGAAGGAGTTGCTCTTACACCTCTGGATGTTCTCAAAGTGATCAGGTGTGGTTGTGCGACTGACCAGCCATGTGCAAATGCTAAGTGCATGTGTGGAGCTGCTCAAATGTCATACACCATCTTCTGTGGGTGTCACGGAATGGAAGAGTGCTGTAACAGATGGAGAAAAAAGGTCAGCACTACTGAAGAAGATGGGGACAGTGATGCGGATGACGTCGACCTGAGTGATGACTGAACTATTTCTAGTGCGTGAAATCACATGTATAAAGTACTAGTCCTACATCCAATTGGTGAAAGACATATCCAATCATATTCCTTAGGTGGCATAACTTACAATTAGACTCAAAAAGTCATTTCTAAGTGAAATAAGAATAAAATAATGGTTATTTTAGTGTTTTTCATATTTGTGACGGCCATTTTGGCAGCCATCTTGTATTTGCATGTATCGTATGCCTTTGGGACATATACCATCATATTCCTTTGGTGCCAAAACCTATAAATAGATCTAAAAAGTATGTTTTTAAGTGGATAAATAATGAAATTTTGATTATTTTGTGTTTTTTTTTAAGTTTTCGGCAGAATTTTTTTGAATATTTCAAATTCCTCAAGCCTGCCTGAGTGGCATGCCCAAGATTCTGAATAAGTAGGTCACAAAATCATAAAGAACAAAAAGCTTTGGGTGGACTCCAATGCACGGTCATCCCCTAAATCACCATTTGGCTGCAGGACTAAGTGCGTGGCCGCTGCTCGCGCCCCAAGCCAGCGCCAGCAAGCACCTCACGCGAGCTGCCGAGTGGCACGGCACATGGCCCTGGTAAAGGCCGTTGTCCAGCAAGTGGTACCCAGTGTTTTAAGTGTTTGAAATGGGACACTTTAAAAGGTGATGTAGGGGTAAAGCGGCCAGCCGCAAGGATGCTGCTATTGTGACGGGAGCTGTAACAGCGGCCGCGGCACAGCTCTCTCTCTCCACCCACGGTTTTGGGAAATGACAGTGAAGGGAGCGCACGGCACCGGGGCTGCGTGGGTAATGGCCTTAGCCGACACAGGTGTTTATGGTGTGCGTGGCAGGCACCGCGCTTATGCAGGAACTAGGTTTAAAGGCCAGGGGCCAGATGCTGAGAGCGAGCTAGGGCGCCCTATCCACTAGGGCGCCTGTGGTAAGGCGAAACGCCCTCCCACCGCTATGCTCAGTCGAGATTGCTGCCTTAGTGGCACCGCTAAAGGCGCTGAAAACTAAGGCATGGTCAGACCCTGACTTAGTGAGCTGCTGTGGGCCTTTGACAGACATTCATCTTCTGTTTATAAAGCAAATACAGCCTTGTTTCAGTTCCTACAACGTAACAATTGGTGTTTACGTATTAATAGTTTTTGCAGGTGTGTTTGAATTGATCGTGGGAAGACTAATGCGGCATTATAGGGTGTTATATGCTGGTGATAAGAAATGTTGTGTTGTGTGTTGGTTAGGGGCGGGCGGCGGGCGGCGGGCGGCAGGTGCTCCGCCCGCACTAAAATGTTGTACTATTATACGGTATTATCATACTACCAGATGATATTTAGGACAGCTGAACATACCATCATCTTCACGAGACATTAGTGCATATCATGAATGTATAAAAAATGCAGTAAACTATACTTATAATAAGATAATGAGAGCAAAATGAAATCGTGTCTAAACTTTTTGTTCACCTTTTTTTATTCATCTTCTCCTTATTCCTGGAATGTTGCTTGCATTAAATTTTCACTCCCTGTCCCGGAATCGGCACACCTTAACGAATATCATGGTGTATGGCACGTCCCAATGCAAAAATATATAAGTGGTCAAAACCTGCGTTGAACGTCAAACTTGTGATGAAACAGCTTTTGGCGGGGGAGAGCGGTGTATCCTTGCCATAAGTGCTTGGTGAGGGAGGGAGGGACAAAATTCCTTGCTTCAGCAGAGAAGTGTTCAAGCCTTGTGATTGGTCGAAGCTGCCTAAGCAGCGCTCAGATAGGCAACGTGAAATTGGCTAGTAGGATTCTCGGACCACGCCCACGCCATAGGCTTTGGAGGTGTAAGGCAGTGCAAAAAGCGCCTGAAATATCGACTGTACATAGGTTTTAGTCCGGTGCCTTAGCCGGGCCGTTACAAAAGCGCCTGAAGGCGGGTAAGGCGCTCTTTCGGCTTACCTCTATGGCACTTCTCAGCATCTCCCCCAGGGAACTAAGAGAGTGCGGGCACCTAAGGGACGTAGCGAACATACGATTGAAGGGTTTTGGGTTCTGCTAGTTGCCACATCATCGCGGGAAACATGTCAACCAAGCAAGAGGTGTACTTTGTGTGTTCAGCAACGACCCTGTACCTCTCCCTGGGAGCCTGTAAAGGCCTCGGCCTGGTGCCAGAAGCCTTTCCACTACACACCCAGCCTGTGGTGAGAGCGGGGATGCAGCGAAACTTTCGGGGGGGCGTGAGTCACCAGGGGGTCCGCCCAAGCCCACTGAGGTGCCCTTTCCCCGCTGGGAGGAGAACGTTACAAGGCGGGAGGAGTGGTTGCTACGGCACTTTTCGTCAACCCCCTTTCCCAACACAACCAGGTCCCCCCCTTCCAGTGATGGCGGGACCTCCCCACACATCCCACCTCGTGCCGGGGTGCTTGCACCATACGCCTGTCACATCCCTGCAACCGTTCCGAAGCACTGGGAGGCCGAAGTGAAGGCACAGTTAGAAGAGGACGTCAGTGGGGGCGTCATTGAGCCGGTCCCTGCCGCGAGGCCACTGATTGGTGCGCGAGGATGGGGGTGATGGCGAAAAAGACTGGTCATCCAAGACGCACCGTGGACTTCCAACGCCGCGGGAGACGCACCACCAGCCGCACCTTTCCGACATGGTTTTCTGGGGTGCCTGTGCACACTTACAAGACAGTCGCCGATGCCTTTTGGGGTTCCATCAGGTGGAACTGGATGCGGAAAGTCGACGCCTTACCACCTTCATAACGCCCTGGGGCCGTTTCAGATCCCGGAGGACGCCCATGGGGCACTGTTCGGCGTCTGACGCATACAGCAAGCGCTTTGATGTTTCCCCGTCCAGACATCCTGCGCAAAAAACAAGTGCGTAGATGACACGCTACTCCACGACACTTGTGTGGAGGACGCGTTTCTGGCATACTTACGAGTTTCTGGACACATGTGCCAGAGCAGGAATCACCTTGAAACCAAAAAAATTTTAGGTTCTGGCCGCAGGAGGCAGATTCGTGGATTTCCATCTGGGATGGGAGCACTACCAGCCCACATCAGAGCGCTTTGGCACCATCAGGGAGTTTGCCATGCCAGCCCGACCTACCATCACTGACATCAGATCCTGGCATGGCATGGTTAACCAACTGGCGCCATTCCTGGCCGGCCGACCGCGCCTGTCATGGAGCCGTTCCGAGGCTCCTCAAGAGGCCAGCGGGCAAGCGTGTTTACTGGGAAGACCAACTACGCCAGAAATTCCATCAGGAGCAGGCCACCCTTTGCCAGTTGGCGAAGGATGGGCTTGTCTATTACAACAAGCCCCAGGCCCACGGCAGTCGTGACGGACTGGTCCAAGGAAGGGCTGGGTTTTGTGGTCCTACAGCAACACTGCGCCTGTGCTTCACCGGAACACCGTTTTGCTGCAGGAGGGGATGGCGTCTGGCCCTCTGCGGCAGCCGCCACCTGAGTCCAGCAGAAGCAGGGTACTCGGCAGTCAAGGGAGAAGCTCTGGCGGTAGCGTGGTGTCTGCGTAAGACCAGGCTGTTTCTCCTGGGATGCCCCAACCTCCTTGTGGGGGACGGACCATCGCCCCTTAGTGGGTTTGTTCAAGGACAGGTCCCTCGCGGAGGTGATAAACCCCAGGCTGCTCCGCCGAAGAAGAAGACGCTGCACCACCGGTTTGCGATAAAAGTATCTGCCGGGCAAGCGGAATAACGCGGTGACCTCCTTGTTGCGATTCCCTGCTCTCAAAGCGGCACAGACGTAGACGACAGGGACCAGGAGGAGGAAATAGCGGCTGCAGTGTGCGCGGTGATGTCAGCAGCACTGGAACATGACGGCCCTGTTACCATGGGCGAAGAGATGGTGGCCAAGGCAGCAACGGAGGACCCAGCATATCAATGCTGTTCAGCAAGGTGATATCGGGAGACTGGCACCACCCACAAAGCACAAGAAGCACCTTGTCTGCGTCCGTACTTTACGGTGAGGGACAGGTTGGCAGTGGTCGGGAGCCTGGTCACCTAAACGTTTGGTGGTGGGAGTGTGCGCCATGTAGTTCCAGCCCTGCTCACCACCGTGTCGCCTCTAAATCCATGCTGGACACCGGGGCCTCGACTCCATGTTACGTAGGGCTAGGCAGTCGGTTTACTTGGGCCGGCATGGAGGGGACCTGCAGCACCATCGTAACCTGTGCCAGGATTGTGAGAAGCACACACCCTCCCTACCTCCGGAGCCGCTGGTCATCACGCCACCGCCAGATTACCCCTTCCAGCAGGTATCGCAGATATGTTTCAGCTGGAGGGGAACTCTTACATTGCCTATGCTGACCGCCTCACTGGCTGGTTTGGGGCTGGGCCCCCTTCCCGAGTAGCACCAGCTCAAAAAAGATCATCACCCGCCTGAGGAGGTTCTTCGCAAGGTGGGGGGGGCCAAAAGAGATTTCCACGGACGGCGGCCCCCAACTTGGCCAGCAGCGAGATGGCCACTTTCCTTGGGACTTGGGGGTCAAGGTGCGGCTTTCCTCGGCGCACTATCCCTAATCCAACGACAGGGCAGAAAAGCAGTTAAAGCTGCGAAGAGGCTCCTCAGGAGTAACATGGCCCCGGGGGCAGCCTGGACAATGACCGGGCATCAAAGGCCCTCCTGCAATAACCTCAACACACCGCTAAGGGACGTGAACAAGTCTCCGCACAGCTTTGCCACCGGCCGACAGCTGCGGGATGGCGTTCCCGTGCAAAACAACACTACAGGGGCGACCAGCACTGGAAGAAGAACCTGAGGCAGAGAGAGCGAGCAATGTGAGGACTCAGGACGAACTTCCCCAGGCAAGAGGAGGAGTGCACCGTCACCGTCAGCTCCCCCATTAGAGCCTGGTACACGAGTGTGGATACAAGACGCAGACAGCAAATTGTGGGACAGAACCGGAATCATAGTTGAATCCCGCCCCTACCGGCAGTAAAGCAGTGAGGCTGATAGGCAGTGGCCGGATCTCCATACGGAACAGACGCCACCCGCGGCAAGCGCAGACGCTCATCACTGCGACTCCACCAAGTTCGGGCAGGATGGTGCAGACGGATCAGGGACACCGGGCCCTGGTAGCACAATCCGGGACATTAGCCATGCTACCGACAATACGACTACCACCCGCCCTCGTCGGGGGCGTAGGCATCCTGTACGTTGCAGGACTATGCAATGTAATGTAGGATTGCTGCATTGTCAGATATAGTGCTTGCAGCTGTAACATCATGTTTTTTGTCGTATAAATTTTCCTGTACTTAAATTGGCTGTATCATCAAAAATACTGTTCACAGAAAAACCAACATCACCCGGCCCAAATATATTAGGCTTGAAGATTTCAAAAATTCGTTACCTCAAGTAGAGTAAATGGGTCCATTATAAATAAAATGAGTTACTTTTTAACTTACCTAAGATCTCAATTACAATTACAATTACAATTACTTTTAATTTAAAAACTCAATTACAATTACAATTCCCAATTACTTTTAATTTAAAACTCAATTACAATTACAATTACTCAAAAAAAGTGTAATTAATTACATTAAAATTAAATTACAATTACAATTACTCCAAACCTGCTCTTTCCTCCAAGGAAGCCCTTTCTCCATCAGAGGAACCTTCCCCACGCTGATCACTTCTCCGACCCGCGATGGCTCGCTCGCCTGGCCCTGCTAACGGACATCACTACGCACCTGAACGCCCTCGACGTGAAAACTGTAAGGCAAAGACATTCTCGTGACAGACATGCACACGCACATCACCGCCTTCGAGGTTAAGCTGCGCTTGTGGGAGGCTCAGTTGGGTAATGTCAGTTTGTGCATTTTCCTCTCCTTACTGCTTGTGCCCCTGACGACGTTTGGGCCGGACCTGCCAGTACTTGCGTTAGTGTCGTCGCCTCTCTGCGGAAGGAATTTGCCTCCCTTTTCGGCAGGAGTCAGGCTGGCTGGCTTTCGGACTTCAAGTTGTTCACTGCCCCCTTTGACTTCCCGTGGACGACGCCCCCTGCCCCCCTGCAGATGGAGTTGGTGGAGCTGCAGTGCAACGATCAACTGAAGGCGAAGTTTCCCCACCTCTTCTCCGCTGTCCTTCTTCCGCGACCCCCGTCCTCCCTTGTACAATTTTCCAAAATACATTGCACGCCATTGCACGCTGTTCAACGCATTGTGGCATGTTTGGCAGCACCTACTGTTGCGAACAGCTCTTCTCTAAAATTAAGTACACGAGGTCTCAGCTTCGCTCCCAGCTCTCGGACCGCCACCTCAATGACATTATTCTGTTGTCTACCTCATCCATCGAGCCGGACATTAAACACCTTCTTCAGGGCAAGCAGCACCAGCCGTCTCACTGATTTGTATGTTTTCAATAAAATTCTTGTATATAGTTACTTTGGGGTTTTCGTTTGTCACCCTGGCCCACAGGCTGCTCCCGAAATTCCCATCTGTCATGGCCCTCGGTCTGAAAAGGTTGCCCGCCTCTGCTCTACCGTAGATAACAGTCAAGTCGCCAGTTCAACGTTTCTTTGCTATTTACAGACGTGTGGTGGCGTTAATACTTACATTTGTACATCCATGATTTCAGGAAAGTTAGAAGGGGCTATCTGGAAAGTCTGTGTCATTTTATGTCTTCATCTGTGTCATATTAGGGCTATAAATGAACAAATAAAAAAAATAAAACCGAGTAGCGACCTTGCTATACCTACTACAGTAAAGTCGCCAGCTAGTATTTTAACCCAACAGTTGAGTCGCCACTCTGGGGAATTCAGGAAATTAGAGGTAAAGTAAAACAAGTCTCTATATATATTAGCTGCGGAAGATGCTTGGATATAAAAAATTCTTCTGCCAACGTGAAAACAAATTCTATTCAAGTTTGAAAGATCTGGCAAGACTTGTGTCCTGCCGCCCGGAAAGGTGATGAGCTACTGTCTGTCGTCGCGCCCAGAAAAACTTGAGAAGCAAAATGCGCAACAGTTTATATTTGCAGATACAAAGCATAAAACAACGCTGAAACAGGGTAGATTATACAGTCATGATATAAACTACTGTGTATCATCTTCAGTGGCACATAACAATCAGTAGTGATGCTATAATTCGTAATATTTGGCGGCTGGCGACATGACTGCAGGTGGGGACTTGACTGTTATTTACGGTAGTGGATTAAACTATTTCTGGTCAACAGTGCATTTGAATGTATTTCTGAGAAATTAATTATATTTTTTCATCATTCTATTCCATTAAAAGTTGGGCAATATAGCACAAAAATGCGGGACAAACGTAAAAAAGCGGGATATTTTTCTAACATTAAAAAAGCGGGACAGACGCTGAAAATTCGGGACACTGGTCACTTTACGAATGCCCCCACCTCTACCTGTACCTACTGCAGGAATGGAGGCCCAAGCAAAGCCCTTGCCCCGCACATTTCAATTCTCTCGGTGCCCTGTGTATGTGTGTGTGCGTGTGTTTCATCCACGGGCTTGGCCACGCGAGCTGGACTCGTGATCGCGCACGCGCGCGCGCGTGTGTGTGGGGTAGGGTGTAAA
>JACEEZ010010049.1:0-10000 GCA_016584305.1 Chionoecetes opilio | reverse complement strand
ACATACATATAAATAACAATCAGTGTCTCAGAAAACAGGGAAGTGACGGAGGTGTAGGAAAACCCGTGTGCCCCGCCCCGCCCCGCCCCGCCCCGCGTTCCCCAGGGCAGACATAACATAGGCATCATTTCAAAAGCAGGAGACCTTAAGTTAGAATTAAATTTTTGCCTCGTTAAAAAAAAAATAGCCTATAGCACTAAACCCATGGCATAACATCCTTAGACGAGATGAAAAACTGGCGATACACATTAAATTGAGGCCACGGAGCAAATAAATACATGGCATAAAACACAGTAGCTATCGTTACCGCCGTTACCACTTATGTTTTCAATATATATTTTTGTTCGTCAGTATTCTGTGCAGTATTAATCTACTTCCATAATTATTAATCCACGAATAGATAAATGTACGGTATCGCATAAAACACAGTAGCTATGACCTGTGGGGGTGAACGGGCACTACGATAGCCTTGCCGTGACGATCCCCGCGGCACCATCGTCAAAACGCCGTTGTTTCACGTTCACTCATGTTTGCCCGACGCCACATTGTCTACCACGCACCTTATCACTCTGTACGTCATGCTGGCACACCCGGGGCGCCAATATGATAGGTAGGGTCGCCAATACGATAAAGGGGTCTCTAAGGGGTCGCCAATACGATAAAGGAGCAAAGATAGAGCACATAACATAACATAACCTTGTGGCCGGGAGGGAGGGAGGGGCGCGGCGTGACTCGGGTGTCGCTGCGGGGGAATGTCAACACTTGGAAATCTGACAACTGATTTTTTTTCTATTATTATCTAGCAAAACTTATAATTGCGGGGAATTTATTAACTTGGAAGATTATTTTTTCTTCGTCATTATGAATACTCTTGTTATTATGATCAGATACTCCTACTATGATATAATGCTTCATGGTAAGGCTGCGGTTTATAACTCGGCGGGATACCGGTGGTCGGCGGCGGCACTTTAAATTCAACGGTCAAACCTCCACTATTTTCGCTCCACTAGTTTCGCATAGAGAGAATGATAATGAATAATAAATAATAATAGAAATGATGATAATATATTAGAATATTATACATATAATATTATAATGATAATAATAATAATAATGATAATAAATAGATAATATATAAATAGTGACGATTCATTAAAGCTTGATCTTAACATGCTCTCTCTCTCTCTCTCTCTCTCTCTCTCTCTCTCTCTTTTCTCTCTCCTCTCCTCTCTTCTCCTCTCTCTCCCCTCTTCCTCTCTCGTCTCTCTTCTCTTCCTCTCCCAGCCACCCCCTTCTCCCTCTTCTCTCCCTCGGCTCGTCTTCCTCCCTCTTTCTCTCTGCGGCATCGTATACAAAGGGGAAGTCCTAATTGCTGCCCAAAACAACGGCATTTCCATTTTAATTAAGTAAGTTTTGTGCATCTCAACAGCTCCCATTAACCCCTTAGGCCCGAGACGATTTGCCATTGAATTTGGGTACATTTAGACGATTTTTAGGACCTATAAGCAATATTTTATGGCATAGACCTATTTAGTATCTTGCCACTAGTATTATTGGGTATATTTATCACTTTTGTAATTTTGTAACAATCAGACAATTTATATACCAAGGAAAACTCGTTGAAGGGGTTTTTTATCCGCCTGACTATCCGTGTTTATGGAAATATTACGTTATTTAATGTAAGAATGCATTCCAACACTAAGAATACTCAATAAAAACTGTTTCCACTGCACTTTTGGGCCCCAAATTTTATTGCAAAAATTACGAATTTCAGGACATCACTAACATAATTTTGCAATGTGCAAATAAAGCGTCTTATAAATACGTGATGTTTATGGACATACAAATCTGTAGTTGATGCTAAAATTCGTAATATATGGCGCATGGCACAAATGGCGATATGTGTTAGAACGGGAATAATGATGATAGTAGTATTAGTATAGTAGTAGTATATAGTAGGAAAGCTATTAATTTTTTTCGATCCTTCATGCCAAACAAAGACTTTTTAAATAGACCTGATAATAAGATATCCAAATGTAAGTTTTTTTTCCTTGCTTAAAACTTAATATTTTTCTAAACCTCAATCTTATATTTAAATAAAAAAAAACACTCTCTCAAATTTCCTAAACTCCAAAACATTTAATTTCAAAAAATTTTTGGGGAAAGATTTATTTTTTAGCCTTTTCGAGGGGGGGCAGCATTCGAGACCCCCTCATTTTTATAGTGGTAGGGGCCGGGAGTATTCCAGCCACGCGGGGGGGGGGGGTACAAAAAAAAAGCACCACGGAAATCAGGGCATACCACACTATCAGTTATAGTGGTAGTGGCGGAGTTTTCCAGCCACGCTTGGTACACGAGCACCCGCAAGTCACCACGTGAGCACCCCAAGACTTGGCCCCCAAACCCTTTCCCGGATCTCCTCCTCGTGGGTTGAAGGGGGAGACTCCCCGCTCCCCTAAATACGTTCCTCCTTTTCGATTGAGGGGAATTTCGCCATGGTTTTATCCCCACTTTTCCCTCTTCGATCGGGGGAGAATATTCGCCCGGGGGCCGGGGAAGTACCGCCCCTGGGTTATCACTGTATGTCCCCGGGCCCGGGGTTTTCTGCATTTGGGGCTTGGGTTTAAGCGTAGCAGGTGTTCCCCCTTAAAAGTACCCCCCGCCCGCTGAAAGGGGGATCCTTCGCCACCTCGATCCCAAAGGGCCCTACCGCAGCGTCGGGTTTGCAGGTGCCCGACGACGTGATAAATTTCCGACTCCTCCTGCCGACCCCGGGGGGGTTAACCCCCGGGCCCCCGTCTCATACTCGATCTCCACATCGAGAAAAAAAAAACTGGGGCGGACAGAGGGCACCTCTGGGGACAGTCGACCGGAGGACTCCCTCCCCTTTGTGGGGGCTCCCCGGGGGTCCCGCGTCACACCCCGGTTTGGGTCACCCCTCCTGGGTAAAGGGGGACCCCTGCTCGCCCCTGGGGCTGTTGGAAGGTGTTGGACCGTTGTCAACACCTTCTTTCCTCCTGTGTCATTGGACCCCTTTCCTCGTCCTCGCGGGCTCGGAAGGTTTTTGACCGTTGTCAACACCAATCCGCTGCCCAAATTTCAGAACAGTGGGCGCGAAAGTTGTTTTCCCGTCCTGCAGGGACTGCGCTTTCCCCCCTCGAGGGGTGAAGTTCAGGACCGGGTGTTGTCCCCCCCCGCTGTGGTTTTTCAGCCCCCCGGGGAAAGGGCTTTGGGGGGTCTGTCAGGGGGTCAAGCGGGGGTGCCGCCCGGGCCCGGCCCGCGCAAACCCTACGGGGGGGTCCCCGCTTTCCTGTCCCAAGTGGGTGACCCTTTACCCCCACCCCCTGGTTGCAGGTGTGGGCCCCACCGCCCCCCCTCGGGGGGATCACCCTGCCGGGCCCCCTGGGTTTAAGGGGAAAAGAGGCGATTCTCCCGCCTGCTGCTCCCCCCGCCCCCCGCCCTCGTTTTTCCCCCCTCGTAGGGAAAGGGGGGACGGCCGGCCACGGTGGGGCCGCCGCCCTGCACGGGCCCAGGGTTGAAACCCCACCTTGATCCGAATTTTTTTTGACCCCCCTTTTTGGTTAAATTTCCCGAAAATTTTAAAAAGGGTTTTTAACGAAAAAAGTTTGGGGTTTTTTTTTCCCACCTTTTAAAAAACTTTTCCAAAATTTTTATCTTTGGGAATTTTAAGGGTTTTTTTCTTCAAAATGTGATAAGAGGGAGGAAATATTATACTATGTTATTCTACTATACTACTATACTACTACTACCCCTATACTACACCTTTTTAAAATACTGTTATTTTTACTTTTACTATACTACTATTTCATTACTACTACTACTACTACTGTTATTTACTAAATTAAATACTTTCTAAATCTCCTACTACTACTACTACTACTACTTTTTATTACTACAAATACTACTACTACTTTTTCTACTTTTTATTAAAACTACTACTACTACTAGCCTACTACTGTTTTTTACTACTACTACTATATACTATTTTTATTAAATACTTTCTACTTTCTACTGTTTTACTCTACTAATAAATACTACTACTTTCTTAAATACTTTCTTTATTACCTTTTTCTCTTACCTACTACCCAAATACTTTCTACTGTTTTAAAATACTACTTTTTTCTACTACTACTACTACTGTTTCTAAATAAATACTATTAAAACTTTCTACTTTTTTTATTCTACTACTACTACTACTCTGTTTACTACTACTTTCTTTCTACTACTAACTACTTTAATTTCTACTATACTACTACTACTGTTTTACACTAAATAAATACTACCCACTAAATAAATACTACTACTACTACTAAAACTAATTTCTACTACCCCCTACTACTGTTATTTACTACTACTAATTTTTAACCCACTACTACTACTATTACTTTTTTTTCTATTTCTTTTTACTACTACTACTAAAAACTGTTATTTCTACTAACTTTTAATTTTCTACTACTTTCTACACTACTACTACACTAAATACTTTTTATTACTACTACTATTAAATACTTTCTACTTTTCTACTACTACTCTACTGTTATTAAATACTACTAAATTTCTTTCTTTTCTTTTCCTTTCTTTCTACCCACTGTTATTACTACTATATTTCTACTACTACTCCCACTGATTTTCTTTCTACTTTTTACTACTACTACTACTAACTTTACTACTACTTTCTACTACTTTTGTTTTTACTTTCTACTTTAATTTCTACTACTACTACTACTACTAATGTTTTTTTAAATAACTATCTTTACTACTACTACTTTATTACACTACTACTTTACTACTACATGTTTTTAAATAATACTGTTTTACCACTACTATACTACACTACTGTTATTACTACTACTACTACTTTTTTACTACTACTTTATTTCTACTATACTACTTTCCTAACCCCCTCCGAAACCCAAATACCCCTCGGCCCTTTACCCGGTTATACACTCCCCACTGTTAACTACTCCTCCCCCTACACCTACCCCGGATTACACCCCCAAAAAACGTTAATTCCTACCAAAAATCACACAACCTTACCCCACAAGACCCCCTCAAACCCAAACCCCAAGGGCCAACTCCCCCTCGGGGCCCCCCCCGGGGACCCCGGGAAGACTTTTTACACCTTCCCGGCACCCGGCGGGGTTCGGTACGGGGACATCCGCCACCCGCCCCCCCTCCCCCCTTTGGCCCCCCGGGGCACCCCGTGCAAGTAAACCCTTCCCCCGGCCCCAACACCGGGACGGGACCTTCCCAGCCACCGGGAAACACCCACCCTCCCCTCGCACACCTCCGGGGCCGGGTGGCCCCCGGGTCGCTTTCCCCCTCTCTAAAAACCAGGGGGGAAGGTTTAGACCTGCCATTTCCCCCGGGGCCCAAGGATTTGATTTGCGTTGGAAAGGGAATCGGCAGGCCCCGCCCCCAAATTCCCCCTCCCGTTTCGGCCCCTCCCCCCCCAACGACCCCGCCTCCCCAAACACCAGCCCCAAGGCCAAAGCTCGACGAAGGCCCCCATGCTTCGCCCTCCCCAAAACCCCCTTAAAAAGACCAGGGAAAAGGGTACCAACCCGCTTTCCCTCCGGCTGCCCCCGGAAAAAACGGGGTCAGGGATGGGGAAAGCGGGCCCCCCCCTAACCCTTCCTCCTCCCCGAGGCGCCACCCCGGGGGTTTTTTCCGCCCCGGTTAAGTCGGGCCAAGCGGGCCAACCGGAAAAAGCCCAAATTTTCCCCCCACCGGCCCCCTTCCCGGGGCCCCCCAAACCCAAAGAAAACCCCGCCCCCCTGAAACCCCCAAAAAGGGAATCCCCCAAACCCAAGGGGTTCCGGGCGAAAGGGGGCACCCGGTTGGGGCCCCTCCAAAACCCTTTCCTCAAGAAGGGCGCACCCTGACCAAAAACCGGGGCCCCCCTGCTTTCGCCCCGCCCATCCGGGCCTGGCAGGCCCCCCCGGGAAAAGGGTGGCCTTCCTTTCCCCCCCTGGGGAAACAACCGGGGTGGGGGGGCCGCCTCCCAACCCCCGTAATGGGGCCCATCCCCCACAGGCAGGGGGAACCGGGGGGAAAACCTTAAGGCAACCCCCATCCCTCAAAAGCTGGGGAAACCCGGCCCCCCTCGGGCCCCCCGAAAACCCCAAATTTTAAACATTTATGCCCGGGCCCCGCCCCTGGGGAAGGGCCCCTAAACCCCGGGGGTTTTCAGGGGATGGGGTACCCACATTTATTGGGGCCTCCTTTTGGGGCCACATGCCCCTTGGGGAACCCCCTAAAACGGGGCCTCCCCAAAGGGCCCCTTAACACGCAACCCCCTTTTTGGTGGAGGGCCGTTTTATTGAAAAAAAAAAAAAAAAAAAAAAAAAAAAAAAAAAAAAAAACTACTACTACTACTACTACTACTACCACTACCACTACTACTACTACTACTACTACTACCACGTAATATACAAATATAATATCTATTTGTCTGATCTGCATGGAGTTCTATCGTAATATAAAAAAAAACTGAAAAATATAGAAATTGATTACAAATTTATTTTGATTCACTACTTAAATATAATAGGAGAGTTTTTAAAGAGTTATATAAAATCTGAGGGGAAAGAAGGGTAGATTTTTTTATGGTGAATGAAGTGAGTTAGTGTTGTTATATAAGATCTGAGGGGAAAAAAGTAGATGTTTTTTATGGGGAAATAAAGTAAGGGGAGTTCTTTAGTTGTATTATATCTGAGGGGAAAGAGAGGTAGATTTTTATTGTGTGAGGGAGTTAATAGAGGGGAATTATGATACTGATATATAGGATGTGGGGGGAAATAAAGATAGATTTTTTGTGAGGGAATTAAATGAGGGGAAAAATGACTTGAGTGGGTGGAAATAAAGGGGAAATGTATTAGATCTGAGGGGAAAGAATGGTAATTTTTTTGTGAGGAAATAAAGTAAGGGGAATTGAGGTGTTGTTTATTAATATCTGAGGGGAAAAAAAGGTAGATGTTTTTAGAGGAAATCAGGTGTAGGGAATTAAGATGCTGGTGTTAGGTGATGATATTGTGAAGGAGATTTTTTGTATTTTAATATATAGATGTTTTTTAATTTTGCGATTTTTTGGCGTGGTGATTTTTTGGGCGATTTTTTGGGCGATTTTTTTTTTGGTTGCGTTTTTTTGGTGGAGATTTTTTGGCTGGGCGATTTTTTGGCGGGTCGATTTTTTGGCTGGGCGATTTTTGGCGGGAAAAATATGAGTAATAATATGAATTGAAATATATGAGTAAAGAAAATAACTATGAATGATGTTGAATATTCTTCCTATTCTTATTCATATTATTATTATTATTCTCTCATTTAACAGATAGAGGTTTATATCACTATTTTTTTTTTTCCTCTCTCTCTCTCTCTCTCTCTCTCATCTCTCTCCTCTCTCCCCCCTCCTCTCTATTCTCTCTCTCTCTCTCTCTCCTCTCTCCTTCTCTCTCTCATCTCTCTCTCTCTCTCTCTGATCTCTCTCTCTCCTCTCTCTCTCTCCTCTCTCTCTTCCTCGCTCCTCGCTCGCTCGCTCGCTCTCTCGCTCGCTCCTCTCTCTCTCTCTCTCTCTTCTCTCTCTCTCTCTCCTCTCTCTCTCTCTCTCTCTCTCTCTCTCTCTCTCTCTCTCTCTCCTCTCTCTCTCTCTCTCCTCTCTCTCTCTCTCTCTCGCTCTCTTCTCTCTCTCTCATCTCTCTCTCTCTCTCTCTCTCTCCTCTCTCTCTCTCCTCCTCCTCTCTCTCTCTCTCTCTCTCATACTTCCTATTCTAATTCTTATAATGATCTCACGTAACAATAGTGGTTTATATCAATTACTTTTTTTTTCTCTCCCTCTCTCTCTCCATATTTGGTCTCCATATTACAGGATGGATAAAGCCTTGCTAGAAACAGTGCAGAGAGGTTGACCAAAATGATACAAGGGATGCGTAACTTTAGTTATGAGAAGAGATTGACTTTATTAAAATTACACTCACTCGAAGACGCAGAGTAAGGGGCGATCTGATAAAAGTTTTTAAGGGGATAAAAGGTTTAATAAAGGGGAGGGAGGGAAAATTCTTAAAGGTTTTTTTTAAAAAAGGGAGAACAAAAAAATAACGGGGATTCAAGCTGGGAAAAACGTTTGATTTAAAAAAAAACAAAATAGGAAAAACTGGTTTACAAAAAAATTTGGTGGTGAAAAGAAAAGAAAAAGGTCTCAAATAGACAGGTTTGTTGTGCGGTCATTGGGGGAGCTTTAAAGGACTGGGTTTGGATTTAGCTGTTTTATGAGGGAAAAAGAAGTAGAGTAAGGGGAAATAAGGACTTGGGTGGAGGAAATAAGGGGACTCGATGGTGTATGAGGGAAGTTGAAGTAGAGTAAGGGAAATAAGGACTTGGGTGGAGAAATAAGGGGGACTCGATGGTGTATGAGGGAAGTTGAAGTAGAGTAAGGGAAATAAGGACTTGGGTGGAGGAAATAAGGGGGACTCGATGGTGTATGAGGGGAGTTGAGTAGAGTAAGGGAAAATAAGGCCTTGGGTGGATATAAGGGGAGTTAACTATGGCCATTTTCTTGTTGTTTTTGTAATATTAGAAACCTCTGCCTGGCTTGCTAACTACCTTAACTTATTTACCACTACTCCTACCTATTAACATTAACTACCTATTTGTTAGTGAAGGTAAAATTGACGCTATGTTTGTGTTGTTTATGGTAAAAAGAACTTATTGGTATGGATGCAAAGGCGAAATTGTTTGGAGTCAAATTAAATGAATGATGAGAATGAGAGAGAGAGAGAGAGAGAGAGAGAGATAGAGAGAGAGAGAGAGAGAGAGAGAAGAGAGAGAGAGAGAGAGAGAGAGAGAGAGAGAGAGAGAGAGAGAGAGAGAAGAGAGAGAGAGAGAGAGAAGAGAGAATTAGTCTTAATAGTTCGAAAGAAATTTGATGATTTGAATGAAGAAATATATCGATTAAAGTATAAAGTTAAGGTTGATGATAATGACGCTTTATATTCGTCATCAATCCACTGTTGTCTGATGATTAGCCTTAGTGTTATTTAATACTATTATTACTATCATTATTATTATCATTATTAGGGTTATCATAATATTTCTAGTATCTTCATTTTTATTACCAACGATCATTATAATGACTATCGTGTTATGGAAATAATATAACGTTATTTAATGGTAATGTATGCAATTCCAACACTATTTAGATACCTACCGTCAATACACTACAGTTGCCACTGCACTATGTCGCCAGGCGAATTTTACCTGCGAATATTACGAATTTCAGCATCACTACAGATTTGTATGTGCCACTAAAGACAGGTACATATAAAATTACTGTGCATGCTCTTAGTGGCACATACAAATCTGTAGTGATGCTAAAATTCGTAATATATGGCGCCTGGCGACATTAGTGCAGTGGCGACTATAGTGTTATTGACGGTAGTAGTAGAATAACAGTAATTATTATTAGTATATTAGTAGTAGTAGTAGTAGTAGTAGTAGTAGCCTATTATTGTATTTTTCGATCCTTCATGCCAAACAAAGGACTGTTTTAATAGACCTGATAATAAGATGATGCCACAATGTAAGATAAGTTTTCCTTGCTTGAAACTTAATATTTTTCCTCAACTCAATCATTATAGTTAATCATTAAAACACTCTTCAATCTAAACTCCAAACATTTAATTTCGAAAAATTTTGCAAGATTTATTTATTGGCCTTTTCGACGGGGCAGCATTCGAGACTCCCTCAGTTATAGTGGTAGTGGCTGGAGTATTCCAGCCCACGCGTGGTACACGAGCACCACGCAAGTCACACGCTGACACAGTCCAGAGTGGTCCCAACGTTCGACTCCTCCTCCTCGTCGTTGAAGGAAGGAGACTCACGCTCGCTGGATACGTTCCTCCTCATCGATCTGAGGGGATATTGAAATTGCCCGGGGCAGGCATCGAGACCCCCCAGTTTAGGGTTCAGTATTTTCCCCCCGGGG
>JACEEZ010010048.1:0-14262 GCA_016584305.1 Chionoecetes opilio | reverse complement strand
CCCTTACGGTCGAGGATTAAAAAAATTCACTCAGGACAAGTTGTAGGGATTGCCACAGGCTCTATCGAAGCGTGGCCCTCAATTTTTCATTCATACCTACGCTAAGTCCGCCAGACGACGCCAGCGACAAGCTTCATCTTCTGACAAGCCACTATATTTCACTTTAAATCACGGAAACCCACTTAAAGTTCGAGATTCGATAAATTTCACTGGACGGCCAAAGTTGTAGAGCGCTAAAACTTATCGGAAGTGTGGCCTCAAATTTCATTCAGACATACACTAAGTCCCGCCAGACGCCGGAACTCACTTCTCATACCAACATCGATCTGTTTTTTCAGGTAAAAACCTTTTCCTGTCCACTGGATTTTCCACGTTATTTTTACCAACAGTAGGTGTTTTCAGGGCTGGATACTTAGTTAAGGTCTAAGGTCCTATCACCAGAAAACGGCAAAAGTCCATAAGCATACAACGCTAGTCTTAAGTTGGTCAACACAGTACGGTCCAAGTCCAGCTCTCGCTCTTGACCATGGATGCTCCTACAAGAAGCGTTAATTCCAAATAAAACTTGCTCTTTCAACTACCTTGCAACTACCTTGGAAGCCTTTCAGCCACGGAAGGAAGCAGTCCTTCTCCAACTGCGAAGAGAACGTGCTCCTCTAACCCAGAGAGTGATATATCGCAGCTACTCCATGTACCAAGACCAGCAGATGGCAGAATGCTCCTTCACGCGGGGGGCGTCATGCGCACCAACAGGTCTTCGTATAATCATGATCGGCCACAGACCAGATTGTTTGTTGTCTAAAGTGCCATAAGGAACAGGCAAAATATCCTACAGACTGTGAACTTTGGATACCTTTGGCCACCGGAAAAACATTTATAGATACATTTCGGCTCACAGGCATTGCAGCAGAGTTGGGTTACCGAGTGTGTCAGGTCAGTGTGCTATTTTCTACATGCAATCTCTGGCTGCGATACAGTGTCATCATTTGCGGGAATTGGCAAGAAGACCGCATGGGAGGTTTGAGGGCGATCAGATGTCTTCAGTCTCTTTTTCTTTTATCAGACTTTTCCCGTTTCCCAACCAACCAAGTGGGGATGATTAAGAGGTACTTGGAGAGGTTTTGTAGTACTCGTATACAGACGCCGTCGATCTTTTGCAAAAGTCAATAAGAACGAAAACGCTGTGTTGCATTGGAAATCCGTAAGCTCTTTTCTGTACAAAAACCTGAGCCTGCCCCTACTCCCTCCCCCCAAAACTTATTTTTTTAGCAGGTTACATTGCTCGTATCAAATGTCTCCAGATCTATTTCGATTCAGCATACATTAAATCACTTATTTACAAATTGTCATGCTTTCTGCCAGAGATGAACATCTTTTTTTAAATTTGTGACATATCCGCCCCACTACAAGGGGTTAATACCATAAACCTGGATGAGGAAGTTGAGTGGCTGTGGCTGATTGTGTGTACATGTGACTGTTATGTCCACTGTTATGTCGTGTGTGTAATTTTCAATTTCCATTCAACTAATTTTCTTTTAACTGACTGTTAGTGTATTCTGATTTCTTACAAGGAAGTAAATTTCGGGGGGGGGGGGCATGGCCCCCTTGGCGTCCCCTTCGGTGCGCCACTGGTACCCAATATGCTTACCTCCAAATGTTAGGTATTGTTTTATGTGAGTAGCTTTGGTTTTATTATGTAAAGTGAGCGCTTGGATATCATTTGGTCCTAATTTTGTCTTTTTACCCGAGGTTGTGCGGCATCTTTTGACGTGCTCCCTCCCATGGCATCCTTGGAGGACAGGAGCGACGCGGGTTACTGCAAAACGGTGAACATGGAGGAAAACCGGATTTATCGAGGAAATGGTTGAGCTATGGAGGCAAGTGGAAATGTTTGTTACTTATTGATATATAGTTTTGCATTCTGTTATTAGATGTAGTAGTCTAGAATTGCTTTGATTATAGAGGTGTGTCATTCTGGATCTTTTGTTGCTGTTAGTTAGGGTTGCATTTTGTCCTGCCCAGCCTTACCCAATCCTACCCTATCCTGCCTTTCCCTTCCATAGCCTACCCATTCCAGATGTATCCCGTTTTACCCTACCTTGCCTTACCTACCCCACCCCATCCTACCTTACCCAACCTCACGCTAGATTTGCCCAACAGTTTCACTATATTTATCCAACCTACCGTCACCCATCACCATCGTCATAACAGGACACCACACAATTAATTATGTAAGTATAAGCAGCATTAGCCAATATATTCTTGCATAGCAGGTGGAGCTTGTTAGCCATGGTAGGCAATCCACCTAGGCCCTCAGCCAAAAACTGGGGTTGCCTGTCACTGCTGAGGCTGTCAGGAAGAGCATCCAGGGCGTAAAACTCATGCCGCAAATTTAAATGATGAACGCTGACAATAGAATTGGAAGCGTATCATCGACCGTCTAACCTCAAGATATTATGGGAAAATCTGACGTTTAAACAGGAAGATTATGATGAGATGATTGTGAGGCAGAGAGGCATTCATCAACCCTCACAATGCTCCTAATGAGTTACAGCTGTATATATATATATATACAGGGAGGTCCCGTTATACGAGCATTTGGTATACGAGAATCCGATGATACGAGATGTGTAAATTAGGGTCTACAGGAGAACCTCGTTTATCCGGCACCCTCGGGGGGGAGCGCATGCCGGATAACTCATTTTGCCGTTGTTTTGA
The DNA here is from genome assembly GCA_016584305.1 of Chionoecetes opilio. NCBI lineage: Eukaryota > Metazoa > Arthropoda > Malacostraca > Decapoda > Majidae > Chionoecetes > Chionoecetes opilio. The sequence continues at coordinate 11,544 of JACEEZ010010048.1, read as the reverse complement.
GAGTTACTCTTATGGAATCGCCCAAAATCCCAATAAATACTGTGGTTTCTGGAGGTTGTTGTTGTTGTTGTTTTAGGGCTGCGAGGATCCCTCGGGGAACACTATGAGCCCTGGTGATGTCCTATGATGCTATCACAGGCGCGGTAGTTGACCTGTCTTCCTCAGGAAGGCACAGGTGAGGCGGATGACGGCGTGTTGCCGAGAGGGGGGAACGCCAGCCGCCGCCAGCAGGGTGGGCAGGTCAAAGGTAGTGACGTTCAGGGCGAGGAGTTGAGACTGTAGCACTACACGGTGTGAGTGGAAGTGCGGACACTGCAGCAGAAAGTGTTCAATAGTCTCCGGAAAATTCATGCACCAAGGGCAGTGGGGGTCAGGGGACAGACGGAGGCGATGCAGGTGAGCTGTGAGTGTCGTGTGCCCCAAGCGGAGGCGGGTGAGAGTGACATCCAGGACGCGGGACTTTTTTCGTATCCACGGCTGGGGGGAAGAGTCATTGCGGTATTGGCCCATGGAGGTGATGCGGAGGGCATTGCCGAGTGTGTTATTCCAGGTGGAGCGGCAGACCCGGGGGTTCAGGCGTTTGGCCGCGGAGAGCGGCAGAGGGAAGGGTGTCGTGTTTACATCTGTTAAGGCCATCCTGGCAGCAGAATCAGCCACCTCGTTGCCTGGGATACCAGCGTGGGAGGGAACGCACTGGAAGGCGATCTCCTACCCCTCGTTGGTAAGGTGAAGGGCCCTCTGGATGGTGTGGATGAGGGACGTAGAGGATCGTGGATGACGGGAGAGGAGGAGGTAGAGTGAGGAGAGAGAGTCTGTGTAGACCTCAGCCTTGCCCAACTAAATTTCTGCCGATTTTCTCAGTTTTTGAAATAATTATACTTAATTAATGCCTGGGTCGATTAGTGCCGTTGTTTTAAATGCCGGTTAAATGAGGTTCTCCTGTATTTTCAATATACGAGATCGAAAATCCAATGATACGACATTCAAACTGGGGTGAGTACAATTATCAAGCTCAAAATATGCGCCCTACCACCCCTGGGCTGGACAAAGGGGGATTTGTTGACCCCAGTGAGGTCACCCCTAGCAAGCCGTGACCTGAAGGGTAATTAAGCATATGGCGCGGCCTGACATTTAGGGGTAATTAGCCGGTGTGCGGCCCCAACCTTGGGACCACTACACTACCTTCTCTTGTATCATGGGGCGTCCCCTACATTACAATGTCTTTTTTGCTTGTTATGCATGTTTTATGTTTAATTAATGTGCAGTTATGTTATTTTGTGTGCTATTTTCTCTTTCAGAATGGTTTTTCTACAGAATAGGTTAGTACAGTGTGGGTAATATAGACGCTGTGGTTTTGTTGTGTTTGCTATAGTTTATTTAGCTTGAAAAACCTTTTTTTTTTTTTTTTTTTTTTTTTTTTTTATTATGGGGTCCTGGAACCAAACCTATATTTTACCATTAGTTATGTGTTTCGTTATACGAGATTTCGCTTTACGAGTATGCCAGGTGGAACCTAACTGCTCGTATCTTCGGGACCTCCCTGTATATATATATATTATATATATATATATATATAATCACTGCACGTTAAGTTGGCAAAATTTGGCCCCTTTACTCCCCCCTTCCGAACGCACGTGATTGGCTGAGGTGTTGGGTGAGAATGCCTTACTCCCAAGTTCCGCCCTAAACCCCCAACACCTCAGGCAATCCCGTGTGTTCAGAAGGGGGGAGTGAGAGGTCCTAATTTTCACCAGCTTAACGTGCAGCGACTATAGTCAAGATGGATGTGGACTGATGTCACTTGAGGAAAGGGTGTGCAGGGACAGCGATCAACGGAGCCGCCTCTGTCAGGCCGTCCCATTAGGGCAGTTCCCGGGAACCCTAGTCAGAGATACGTACATAGTAACTTTGTCCTCTGTAAACCGTATGATAAGCAGTAAGCCTTATCAGATTGTACTACAGTAGGTTCCCCATTTTCCCGGGAATTTCCCGGACATGTCCGGAACTTGGTGCCCAAAATCAGCGTCGGGGGGAATTTTGAAAATTCTCGAAAAAATGTCAGGAATTTCAGCATTCATTACCAATTTTTTCATAGAAATACAAATTCCCTTAAATTTTATTGACGAAGTGAGAGAGAAGGGGGGGAGGGGAGGCAGTGGCGTAGCTACGGAGGGGCACGTACCCCCCCCCCCCCCATGAGAATCCTATGTATACGCCACTGCTTACAAAGAAATCCATCCTTTAACAACCCACAAACTACTAGCAAAAAAAAAGAAAATAATTATATCCTACCCAAAATCATTTGCGACGTTTTTTAAACGAGTTCGAAGCACTAACGAACACTATCAATATAAGCTTTAAAATACTACAAAACTATACCAACACTAATGCTAACTCCCATTTACTAACATTTAAGACTTGGATAACGTTCAGGTCAAAAATATTGGCCAAAGCTCAACAAGTCAGGACATGGGAAGGAAATAAGGGAAAGGTTTAGTTTTCCAAGCAGTTTGAGTTCCTTGAGTATTCCGGGACAGCGACAGTGGAGAGCGAGCCAGCGAGGGGCAGGACGTGTGTGCAGGCAGCTGGGGGGAGGAGAGAAAGATTTTTTGGCCAAACAACGCGTATTCTGTTGCTTTACTTGATATTGTGCAGCGTAAGGTAGTAGAGAGAGAAAGGGAGGGAGTAAGAGGAAGGAGGGAACAGTGGGGGATCTAGGGGCTACGGCCACCCCTCAAAAATTAATCTCATTCTTGGCCACCCAGATTTGAATCAGAGGTCTAATGAAAATTCAACCATTTCTTTTCAAAGGTTATGCCAGGCCACCCCATACTAGATCTGTGTCCAACCTTGGCCACCCCAGTCACCATGTCCTGGCGGTGCACTGTGAGTGGGAGAGGGAGGAGAGCTTACGTGTGATTGAGGTTTTTTAGTCCTCCCTGCAAAGTCATGGTAGCTGTTGGCTGTTATCTTTCTACCTTATATAACGTCAGATCGGCTATAGCCGTGGCGTGGCTATGTGCCCCACTTGAGAATCTGGGGGCACCCCAAGGTGCCCCCCACTACCCCCCATGGATGCCGTAATCTGCTTGGACCTGAGACTGACTATATGTCCGAAAACCCTTCTATGTGGCATCAGAATGCCCCGGAGCTCCGCTTGCCTAGGGGCCCCCCCATACTCGCTATGCCCCCCCCCCAATTTTATAGATAAACCCAGCTACCCAGTGGGGGGAGGGTTTCGCAGGGTGCCAGCTTTCGCGACGGGAGCTTCAATGACATGTCCTGATCCTGGATTCGGCCGCAACACTTCCTACGTAAGTCGTTGCTCCCCGCTGTCGCCTCACGTCGTGCCAGTCTTGAAGCAGCTGTTGCGGTGTTTGAAATTGTTTACCTGTTTGTAAAGCCACAGCTGCTACTTGCCCCAGACTAAATGCCCAAACTAAAATGTAAATAACATGCACAGATACAGATCACAGTATAGTGTAGCAGTATATATATATATATATATATATATATATATATATATATATATATATATATATATATATATATATATAATATATATATATATATTATATATATTAGGGTGGTCCTTAAAAACAAAAGTTGGAATTGTTTTGTTCCTAACCCGGGAATTTGTTACCATTCAAGTGGAAATCACCCTGAATTTTTTTTATGGAATTCGGCTCGTAGGAAGATGTTGCACACATGACCCGAAGTTTTCCCTCTGTGACTCGTTCGACTGGTCATGGTGTTATTGGAACATACTCCATTTCCTCCTCCTATTTTCACAATATTTTCCTTCCGAATTCGATTCTACTTGTCACAAATTAAGTTCTGAACATATTCTCCTTTCTTTTTCAGTTTGATATGGCGACTAGGAGCAAAGATTTTCTTGTGGTTCCCCAAACGGAGGTAATTGGCTCCAAACTCCCTTCCAACAGAGAGGTTCTCGGGGTCGTTCTCCACCGTCTACAGCTCAAAAAGATGACTCCTCCGCGATGTCACGCTGGCCGTGACCCCCCATGGTGGCTCAGTTTTGGGATATGGCGCGGATCCCAATGATCCGAAAAGACAACATTGTCACCAAGATTGAGAAGCTCCATCGGGAGTACGAGCTCCTCAAGAAAGGTCGCTATCGGCGATCGGAGGCTCAAATCTCGAAAGAAAAGGATTTTGAGGTACTTCTCGACAACCTCTTCGACGTGGCACACGGGAATGCGCTGACCATGATGACCAACCAGGAAGACAAAGAGTTCCTCCTCGCCCAACGGGAGCCAGGACGTCGAGGAAGGATGGGCGGCGTCGATTCCGTCCTTGCTGCTCAGGAGACGAGGCAATCTCTTCGCTTGGAAAAGGCCGCTGCTTTCTCCGCCCGCAAACAAGAAGAGGCTGCCGCTTCCTCATCTGTGGCGCAGCTCGAGTCCTCGCCGTCGTCCAGCTCCAACACTTCAGCTGTTGTCTCAGATGAAGAATACGGAGCAGTTGGAGGAGCGAGTCCTGCGAAGCGGGCGAAACGGGCCACGAAGAACATCGTCTCTCCAGCACTGGCGGCCACGCTGGATCAAACCAAGCTGACCGATCGTTCCGCGACATACGTGCTGACTGAAGCCGCACGTTGCCTAGGCCAGAACGTCGAAGAGCTCAACATCAACCGCTCATCCATCCGACGCCAACGCTTGAAACATCGTGCGGCCATGGCCTCAAAGATCAGAGAGGAGTTTCCGTCAGGACTCCGCTGGTGGTCCACTGGGATGGCAAGCTCGTGATGGACCTGACCACGAAAGAACATGTGGACCGTCTCCCGATCATCATTTCCGGGATTGGAGGCGCCCAACTGCTCGCCGTCGCCAAGTTGGGCAGTGGCACGGGAGAGAGCATGGCGGCAGCGGTGGTCTCGGCCCTGGAGACATGGGGAGTCGCGGATCAGGTAGTCGGGATGTCCTCGACACCACGGCATCCAACACCGGCCGCAGAAACGGGGCCTGTGTCCTCATCGAACAGAAAATGGGGAAAGACCTGCTGCATTTCGCCTGTCGTCACCATATCCTGGAGCTGGTGGTACATGCGGTGTTCGTCCGTGTTCTTGGGTGTTCCTCATCGCCCGAGCATCTGCTCTTCAAACGCTTCCAAACCTCATGGGAGAGCATCGACCGAGAGGACTTCGGCACGGGAATCATGGGGAGGAAGTGGCGACTGTTCTAGAGGACGTCAAGGATGAGGCTCTTCGTGGACTCTTCAAGTCCTTCAAGAGCGTGAGGACCTTCGCGATGACTACCGGGAATTGGTCAAACTTGTCATCATTTTCCTCGGTGGTGCCCCTCCCGGTGGAATTCGATTCCTTGCTCCTGGAGCAATGCACCAGGCCAGATGGATGTCAAAAGTCCTCTACTCCTTCAAGATTTGGATGTTCCGGGGCCAGTTCCGCTTGACGAAGAAGGAGGAGCGTGGACTCCAGCGGTTGTGCCTCTTCGTCGTCCGAGTCTACGCAAAGGCCTGGATTGAGGCTTCTTTCTCGGTTCAAGCCCCTCGACTCGACCTCGAACTCATCAAGGCCCTCGGCACCTACGACAAGATCGACCCTGAGATCGGAGACGTCGCGCTGTCGAAACTGTCAAGCCATCTGTGGTACGTGTCAGAAGAACTGGTTGGGCTGTCCTTCTTCGACTCCGACGTGTCCTGCGAGACCAAAAACGCCATGGTTACGGCCCTACGACGAGAGGAATTTGACGGAGAGGACACGGCTCCGAAAAGAGTCACGCTTCCAAAGAAGTCGGTCCGAGATCTACCACCTGGAAGACTTCGTCAGTGGACGTACTCTCCACTTCTTCCGGAAGCTACACCTGGATGAGGCCTTCCTCGATCTGCCACCGGACTCGTGGCAGATGGACGAGGGGTTTCCAGCGGTTCCTCTCAGATCGTCCGGAACCTCGCTGTGGTGAATGACCACGCGGAAAGAGGAGTTGCGCTCATCCAAGAGTTCAACGATCCCTCACAAAGGATGAGGAGCAGCTTCAGTTCCTCCTTCAAGTGTGGCGGACCACCGGAAGGCCTTCCCGGACCCGCGGAAGCGCACCCTGGCCCACACCAGCCACAGTGAGGAGCCCGGCAAGCACGATACCCCGCCTTCGAGCGGCTAATACCTCAACTGAGGGGGGACCTGGAGCCAGGGCCAGGGTGAAATTGGAGGAGGCGTGTGCAACATCTTTTCGTGAACCGATTCGGCTGAAATTTACTCACATAGTATTTTCATAACATAGAACATATATCCGGGTTAGGAACATAAAGTTTCTCAAAATTAAATTTTACATACATACTAAGGACCACCCTAATATATATATATAAATATAAAATTAATATATATATATATATATATATATATATATATAATATATATAATATATATTATCTATATATATTATATATATATATATATATAAATATAAAATTATATATATATATATAATTAATATATATATATATAAAATTAATATATATATATATATATATATATATATATATATATAATTAATATCTATAATAATATAAGCGAAAGTGTTGTCTGTCTGTCTGTGTGTGTATGTGGTATAGGTTCCGCCCCCCGTGGCGCAAACACCTCATATGGCACATTTTTGGAATCAGGTGACCAGGGAAGGTCATAAGCCCACTTATGAGATGATCCAATCACTTTTTTTCTTCTTTTTTTTTAGCAGCCTATTAGCGAGAATTGTGAAAACAAAAGTGGGTTGCGAGAATGAGGAAGCCTTGATGTAGGGTGATGGGTAATGGGTGAGTGAATGGGTGGGGTGATGGGTAATGGGTGATGGGTGAGTGAATGGGTGGGGGGTGATGGGTGAAAGCCCACTTATGAGATGATCCGATCACTTTTTTTTTTCTTTTTTTTTAGCAGCCTATTAGCGAGAATTGTGAAAAAAAAGTGGGTTGCGAGAATTGAGGAAACCTTGATGTAGGGTGATGGGTAATGGGTGAGTGAATGGGTGGGGTCATGGGTAATGGGTGGGGGGTGATGGGTGATGGGTGAGGGAATAGGTGGGGGGTGATGGGTAATGGGTGAGTGAATGGGTGTGTGGTGATGGGTAATGGGTGAGTGAATGGGTGGGGGGTGATGGGTAATGGATGAGTGAATGGGTGGGGGGAATACATATCTCTATCTATAATAATATAAGCGAAAGTGTGTCTGTCTGTCTGTGTGTGTGTGTGTGGTATAGGTTCCGCCCCCGTGGCGCAAACACCTCATATGACACATTTTTGGAATCAGGTTGACCAGGGGAAGTCATAAGCCCATTTATGAGATGATCCGATAACTTTTTTTTTTTTTTTTTTTTAGCAGCTTATTAGCGAGAATTTTGAAAACAAAAGTGGGTTGCGAGAATTGAGGAAGCCTTGATGTAGGGTGATGGGTAATGGGTGTGTGAATGGGTGGGGTGATGGGTAATGGGTGTGGGGTGATGGGTAATGGGTGTGGGGTGATGGGTAATGGGTGTGGGGTGATGGGTGAGTGAATGGGTGGGGGATGATGGGTTGGCGGTGATGGGTGATGGGTGAGGGAATAGGTGGGGGTGATGGGTAATGGGTCAGTGAATGGGTGTGTGGTGATGGGTAATGGGTGAGTGAATGGGTGGTGGGTGATGGGTAATGGGTGAGTGAATGGGTGGGGGGTAATGGGTGAGTGAATGGGTGGGGGGTGATGGGTAATGGGTGGGGGGAATACATACATTTCTACATCCATGATTTCAGGAAAGTTAGAAGGGGCTATCTGGAGAGTCCATGTTTGGTGGGCCGAAGGCCCACCAATAGCCCTCCGCAGGAGCTAGCCAAAAAGTCCGCCCGGAGGGCGGTTTTGCGGCTATTTAAAAATATATAAAATATATATATAATAATTAAATTATATATTAATTAATTTAATTATAATAAATTTAATAATATATATAAAATTTTAATATATATATATATAAAAATTAATTTATATATTTAATTATAATTAAAATATAATTAATATTAAAATTATATTTTAAAATTATTTTTAAAATATATTATATTTTTTATATAAATAATATATATATATATATATATAATATAATTTGTTTTTTTTTCATACCTTCATTTACAAAACGCAAGGGCCCAAAGTGTTGTTGGGGGGGGTCACAGGGTCGGGGAGGCTCCGGAAATTTTGGCTTTCAGATTGGAAAACCCTTTTCTACAGTATATATTTTATACTTTTTTTTCATCACTTTCACTACATGATCCTTTTTTGCTGTAGATCCCCTAGAGGATTAAAGTACCATGGAAGAAGTGGCTCCCGGGAGAGCGGTCCCCCTCCCTACATGTAACCTTCACCCCCATCACTGCACAAAAACCCAGCCTCAAATGATTGTTCCTTTCCCGCTTCCCCTACTAAAAAAAGGGTCCCTAATTTTTTTTTTTGCTTTTTTACTTGATCTGTCCCTTGAGCACTTGTATTAAATATTTTATCTGTATATGCATGCTATCTCATACTTCTCCCTTTTCTGCCATTTTATATCATTCCCTGCCAGAGCCTCCTGGCGGGGAAGTGCCACTGATCTTGCGATCAAAAAGAGCCAAACTTGTTTTTCAGAATAATTTTTTAGCTGCTTGTGTTTTTTGTTTAAAGTTAAATTTAACCCCTTGACACCCAAACGTAATTTCCCTTGTAATTTTTCCCCTTAGATGTTTTTTTGAATAAAGAAAAAATTTTATAGATAGACCGTTTAAATATCTTGTCGACTAACATTTTTGGTATATTCATTCCTTTTTAATTTAAAGGCCGACAACAACAAATTTTTTTTAGCCAAGGGAAAAATCTGGGTGTGGAAGGGGCTAAGAGAGACATTCCACAAAAAGCGCACTCTCATCAAACAGGAGCTTATATTATGGTGCATGGTCTTGGCTAAATAAAAAAATCCTCTTCCCCGGCCAGTGTGTCCCGCCGTTGTGTGTCGGTACGCGTGGATCCTCCACGTGCTGAGTGGGAGGACGTCTCTTTTCTTACCGCAATGTCAGCAAGAAGAGGCGGTGTCACAAACCTCGCCTTGACGGAGCGGCCTGCAGCGTTCCATCATGAGGGGGACTATTGTGTCATTTACTTGATTAAAAGAGGAGACTATTACACATTTGATGATTATTCTATTTGACTTTGTAGACTTTTTGTTAGTTACTTGATTAAAATTAGCTTTTTTTAAAATTTTTTGCTACTTAAACAAACCCCGACCACCAGAAGGAAACAAGATTATAATAAGGTTTCAGTTATTAGGCGTACTTGACCTGTTTATATTATGCATCTTCCAGTAACTGATGTGTGTTGATCTCTCATAATCAAATAATAAACTATTATTATTAGTTATAATCAAAGAACAATTTATAACCAGGGAGAAAGGGAACCAGAATCTCAGATAGCTCATGAACTAAATTAAATCCTGTTCATTCCCACCTGAATCACTGCCAGATTTAGGTTTTACACTGATATGGAATTTAAGGCACTTTTGAAATCTTAACCTTTTAATCCTACAGGGTGATAATGATAACTAAATTTATGGTCTATCGTGAGATATATTGATGAATGTCAGTGTGACGTAGCAGTCATCCACAATCACTATCATAAGAAATGAAAGACGTATTGATAAGTGGATGAATGCTGCGTCTAACATACTTAAAGACAATATTGGAGGTATACACACTGACATTCATCAATATTTATCATGATAACAAACTGTAAAATCGTTATTATTATGACCCTTTAAGATTAAAAGGAAATATTTCAAGTGCCTTAATTCCATACTACAATTCATCAAAATATCTTATGTCTCATAATAATAGACCGTTTTGCCTTGGTGCTCATCGCTTTAGCTGTGGTGGCTGACCACTGGGTTGCCCAATTTTTTTTATCTGGAGGATGAACCGCTGTGACGTCAAGTCTTAAAAAGACTTCGGAAGTGAAACAAAATGTCATTTATTATTAGAGTTTTATTTCCATCATGTTAACAATGTAAGGGAATTTGCATTATTTTACATAATAATAAACCCTGCAAGACACAATTCTCTACAGTCTAAACAACAAACCTACATTAAGTATTTTTCATTTCACTAACTGTAAATATAAGTTAAATCAGTTTTTGTCAATATTAAAAGAAGCAAGAATTCAAAGTGGAGAGTCTCTGGAACTGTTAACGCAACACTATTAACCAGCAAAACGGCCGGTGCATAAGTGGCCAGGGAAGGCGGCCCCTCCACGCCAGGGAATGGAGGGGGCGCCGAGGCCAAGGCATGATGGGTGTGGGTCTTGCTGCTCCTCGCCGGCTGCCGGGTGACACGCCACCGCCAGACAGACCAGAGCAGGCGTGCCAGGGCGGGGTTCTCTGATGCATCATGGTGGGATGATCTGTGGGGGAAACTGAATTAAAATTATGTACAGAAATTATCCAAAGAATCTTAACCAATGCTACTTTGCCTTAGACCTATCAGTTATACAGACAATTTACTCACGAGATGCCATCACCTTTAACCCTTGGAGACCCATAACGTAATTTCCATTGTAATTTGGGTACCATTAGACAATTTTTAGTTAATATAAGCAATATTTTATAGATATGACCTGTTTAGTATCCTTGTCTATAGTCTAGTAACAGACTATTTTATATAGCAATGGAAATATCTGGGCGTGAAGTGGTTAAATACAAAGTATCCTTGAGCTCTTCTTAATCACTACTGTTAACAACACTTTACTAGTCGCCACTGCACTAATGTCGCCAGGCGCCATATATTACAAATTTTACCATCACTACAGACTTATGTGCCACTGAAGACGGGTACATAATATAAACTACTGTGCAGGCCTCTCCAGTGGCACATACAAGTCTGCAGTGATGCTAACATTTGTAATATATGACGCCCGGCGACATTAGTGCAGTGGCGACTAGTGTTATTGATGTGTTATAGTTTAGGTCAAAATAATGCACAGTGAAATCCTAACATTGTGAATAGTGTCAATGAATAGTGTCAAGTGAAAGGATTGGGGGTTTTGTGAATTTGGAGGTACACTAGTAGCTTTTCGCCCCTTAGTCTTGTCTCCCAATAACACGGGGTAGAGGCCAACTCAGAACAGCCTGTACTTGTTTTTAGTGAATCTGTAGCAATAAGTCAAAGTGTTTAGAGTTTACTATGATTAGCATGCCACTGATAGGCTGATGTCACTGTTAAACTTGAAGGGATACAAAGGCAGTGATTCATTACAGATACCAGCTTTGATAATGTAAGGGGTCGTGTTTAGTAATTCATTAAAATATCTTGAAGTGATGTCTATTAAGATCAGACACTATTCTATCCCTCAGATGCCCACTCTCAAGGCATCAGAAGGCACACTATTCTATCCCTCAGATGCCCACTCTCAAGGCATCAGAAGGCACACTATTCTATCCCTCAGATGCCCACTCTCAAGGCATCAGAAGTCTTTCATTTATTCGTCCTTGCTTTCATTAATCACCGGATCTGATCATCTGCTGACTAATC
>JACEEZ010010046.1:27500-37275 GCA_016584305.1 Chionoecetes opilio | reverse complement strand
AAATTGGGGCCCCAATTTCCGCCCCCTTTGTAAAAGGTTTCCCCCCCTTTTTGACCCTTTTTTTGACCCCCGCCGTCATTAGGGACTGCGTACAAGGTATGAAAAATTTTCCAAGATCTCAATGTCCTCGCCACATGCATGAACAACTTACTGCTTCATTAGAAAGTCCCCAAAACCCCCGGCCCTTGGTCTTGAGCCGGAGACCTCAGCCCCCAAAGGCTTTGCCTCCTCGTGCAGCGCCCGAGAGCCTCACCAGGACCTCCAGCACTCAGAAAGGGTTTACTGCATCATCGAAAAAAACAAATCAGGATCTTGGTTTTTCCCCGACGGATTCCCCAATCCTTTGATCTAAAACCCTTGCCCAATACCCAGTCCATAAAGCTTGAAAAGTGATGGGGCAAGGACGCACCCTTGCCTCACTCCTTATTCAAGGAAAAAGCTGGTACCCCCCCCAAAATTCACACCCCACTCTCGTCCCAAAATACAGACCTTTTTTATCAAACCAATGTTTTGCAGGAATCCCCAATCGCAGAAGATCCCGGAGTGCTCCGATGCACTGAGTCAAAGCCTTCTGAATAAAAATGGCTGCAAGACCCCCTGCGAAATCACGGGGGGCTTTCCCAAAAAGGACCGAACGCTGGGGAAACGGTCCTTGTTGCTTACCACGTGAACCCAGACTGCTGAGGCTCGATGCTTCACCAGTTTCTGCGAATTATGTCAGCAATAATGGGCAAGCCCCCTTCCTTACGCGAGCAGTGTAATACCGGGGTAATTTTTGCAGTCCTGACGGTCCCCCTTTCCCTTTCCCCCAATAGGGACGACCAGCCCCTTTTCCTCAGGGGGAAGGGTACCTGTTGCCACACGGCAGTCAGGACAGCATCAACCCGGGATCATGGCCTCACCCCCTGCTTTGAGGGCTCCCCACTGTATTACAAAAAACCCAGCTGCCTTTTCCCCCTTCAACTTTGCTACAGCCTTCTGCTTCGTCAAAGAGGGGGCGGTTTCGTCAATGGGGGATCGGCATCCACTGCCTGTAAACCCCTGGTGTGAAGCTGCTCATTGGAGGGGCCACCCTGAAAAACTGCCCAAAGACTCACCCAAAGAGCCATCTCCCATCCATGCCGAACAGGCGCCCATCTGCGTCGAAAAGCCTCGCCCCAGAAAGGGGGGAAATTGGAAAAGGAGCTTCTTCAGGGCTCGGTAGGCGGTCGGGGCTTAGCGTTCAAAGACCCTCGACATCCTCACGAGACCCCCTCTGTAATGCCCATTATTCGGGAGAGATAGTATGGGGAATTATTATCATATAATTCCCGATTTTGTCTTTTAAGTAGTTCTTTTTTTTAGTTTTTACGGGTATCATCGCCCTTCTTTCTTTTTTCCCCCCAAAATTTTCTCATCATTTTTCCTTTTTCGCGCCATTTTGTTTATCTTCTTTCGTTCCTTCCCCCGCCATTTCTTTTCCTCCTTTTTCTTCCATTCCCCCCCAGACATGCCGTATGCGAGTCAAAAAAAATCCGTGGGAAATATTCCGCGATCAGTGATAACTAATGAGTTCAAAATCTTTTCATCTTCCCCCAGCTATCTGATCAGACCGAGTAACACTCAGATTCTTAATTGTCGTTCAAAATAAATCCCTATCGTTATCGATCATGGGTAATACAATGGACTGGTGGTAAAGGATATTGCGCTAAATTGAAAGTCTACCAAATTTCTATTGCTACATCTTCCATACCCTCTCCACTCTTGAAAAACGCGTCGGGACTGTCGTGAAAATTACATTATAAAAACCAACCTTCGTTGGGTATTAGATTAAAAATTAAATTCGTCTATATCAAAAGTAAAAGGTTCTGTATTATAGGCAGCCTGTCTTACGGTACCACGAGTTTCATTATTTAAGTAGTTAGTTTGTGATTAAAGCTTTCATTTGAAGGTCACGACTAGGAACCCATTCAAAACAGATTCCCCCTTTTTTTTTCTGCTCGGGCGGGGATAAGCCGTGAGACGCCAGTCTTACGCTCATCCTTCCTGTAGGTTTTGTTAAGTCGCACCACATTCGCTTTCCTGTCCCCCCCCCCTTTCCTTGTTATCTCTATTTCAAATATGGGTAACAATGTTTGTTTACGCTAACGTAAAAAGGAGGTCTACCCAGTCCTGATAAGTATTATAACGAGTTACGCTCATCCTGCCCTGTAGGCTTCCGACGGAGGAGTCTACACTCATCCTTCCTGTAGGAAGAGGCTCGCTCCTGTCTTCAAGTCATATGGCTTGTGACTACACCAAACAACCTCATTACCTTCCACACATTTTCTCTCCTATATATATATCTTCCATGTGTATGTAGAAATATTCATCGTTATGTTACCTAGTATAGGAACATTCATTAAATAGGATTCAGTGAGGAGAGTTAGTCAAGAGCTTTCTTTCATCACATAGGAAGAGTTTTCCTGTAATAGGGGTGTAAAAGTTTTTTTCTTACATCCGATTAGAGTTTTCCGCGTGTTGGGGAGTTATAAACCTTATCGTTGATATGATCTCAAGCCAAGAGACCATACTATTTCGTATGAATAAATAGATGATGTTTTCAAATAAGTTCGTGTGTTTTATTATAAAACCCAGGTGATTATTCTGTGTTCGGGACAGAATTCCCCACACTTCCAAAAGAGTCAGGCCTTACTCGGTATATTCACGTATCAATCACGGGACTACCAACAATAATTCTAATTCTTATATTATTCAAAAACGCGCCCAGGGAGTAACCAGAGAAGTACTCGCTGGGACTGGTGGCAGCATGCCCCCTTAACTCACACCCTGTTTCCTGAAACCTAAAACCCTTACCCCTTCCCTTAAAAAATTTTACATCCCCCATTTCAATACTCTCCGCAGTGAGACGTGGTCAAACTATAATTACATAGTGAAGTTCATAAGACTAAGTTAAATCCTCCATTCAAGTTGTATATAATGAAAAATCTTAATCCAAGTAAAATCATTCAAAAAAAGAGTTGACCCAGTTCTAAAAACTACCCATAGGAGATACCAGCAACACACTGGTAGTTTTGGTGGGGATTCATTTGTATCGGTCATAAGATACAGTATCATTTAAAGGCCTTTAGAAACCCCAAAATTCAGCAACCACAATAACTCTCCTTGTCTCTCCTCAGGAGGGTTCTAGTCGGCGGACAGAGCCCTGTGCGGGTCCCGGGCCCAGCCAGCCTTGGGCAGCGCGACTCTCCTCGACTTTCCCAGCGTTCTCCGTAGAGACAAAACCACGCCTTGACCTCGGGCGCTCCCCAATACACCTTGGCAGCCTGTAGAGTTTCACGTTTGAAGTATCCCACAGTTCTACAGGATACCCGAGAGCACCGAGCACATCAAAACCGATTGAGACTGGCCACCGCATACTATGAAGCCACAGTTAGTCCTTCAGTTTCTCAAAATGAAAACACAGTATGGTTACCTCTTGAGATTCTTCCTGGGACTTGACATGAAGCTTAAGTATAGCAACAACAAGTTGTGATCTGTTCCAGGAATCAGCACTCCCCGTGGTTAAACCCTGCAGTTCTGGAGGATCCTCCAACGAGTACTAAAGAGGATGTGGTCGATCTCCTAGCTACCCCTCCGGCATTACTATACCATGTCCAGCGGGGCGCTCTGGTCTCTGCTACCAAGAAAACCTGCCAATTCTCAAACCTTCGGGACATTACAAGTCAGAAAGGCAGAGAACTGTTGTGTGGTTCTGGTACCGGAGCCATGGGGACCAACCACACAAACTCGTCGCCCATCTCTCACAGTGCCAGTCCAGTAGCATTGAAGTCGCACAAGACATGAAATACCCCTAGTGAGATCACTGGAAAAGCAATTAAACCCATTGCGTTGCATATTGACTGCACTGTTTCATGGTCAAATGTTTTTTGGGACACCTCGCACAAAGTTTCAATGGCGAAGAGGTGAAGTGAATATCTTTGTCATTAGCAGTAAGTGAATGGGCAAGCAGGCGGGTACAACCCCTGCCGACACGGCGGACGCCCACATCGGCGGGATAACAGAAGTGCATTGGAGGGACCGCGAGTGAGGTATCTTGTTGTTGAAGTCTTTGCTATATTGTCAAACAAACTATTAACCAGGGAGCAGTGTTTCAGTATTACGGGGTAGGGTAGTGTTCAGCAAAGGCACATTCATTGGAAAATTTCTATTTCTACTTAATTAACTACTCTACATTCAATACTTCCAGCATGTTTTACCCAGGCTCACAATTGGTATACATTGTCAAACAACTAATCACCCAGGGAGCAGTGTTTCAGTGCGTATTGTGCAGTGTAGCTATTCGTGCAAGGGTAGCTGGTCAGAATCGCTACAGAGGTGTGTCCAGCGGCATTGCACAGGATTGGTGTTTTTAAAATAAACCTAATCTTACTTACCTAACATGAAAAATAACCTAAAATGCCGCCCTACCCGTAGACCGCAATATTTGCGTCGAGTGCCAGCGTGCGACAGATATAAAGAGTGGCAATTATAAAGGGTTCAGGCCCCTACTGCGCATGCGCGGTGGCGTGAGAAACCAAAAATATATAGGTAAATAGAAAATATCGTCTAAAATCAGTTAAACAATGCTATCCTTCACCAAATGAGGCATCCACAATAGAAGAATGTCAGCTATTGCTGTCATCAAGATACTCGCCCAAAGTGGTGTTTAATTGAGATCTTTTGGTTCTTAGTGTGCTGCCTGGCCCCGCTCTCGCCACGACCACCGCCCCAAGCCAGCAATATGGCAAATTATGTTCATAAAGATAAAGGTCCGTACACTATAAGGCTGTCCATGATAGAAGGAAGACTTGGAACCCAATCCATGTATACCAGACCACAAGCCCAGTGGTTAGATATATATGAACATATACGGGTGTTTTGGTGCACCTGGCACAAGCTTGCAAGGGGACGAGGGGGACACCATGGGCAGGTTTGTGCTTCCGTTTGTAATTAATACAGTAAGTTTCCTGCTTAACTTCGTCGTACATTGAATAATCAGTATTGTACAGGGGGCTAAGTATTTGTACAAAAACGACGGCGGTTATTATGTGTAAATTCATATCAGTTCAACCATCCACGTCGGAGGCATTGCGCGGGAAAGGTGGAAGACCAGAAAAAGGGCCTATAAACCAGTAAGATAACACCTCTGTGTGTCATTAACCCGAACAAAGTATGTTCCGGGTTGGGGACTACGTTCATATTGTATAGTGGCCAGGGCAAATTTTTTACAGAATGGAATTTTCCATTAGTAATTAAGAAACAAATAAGCAGGGCATCCACGTCGGTGTAGCGATCTGACCGCTAACCTTGGCCCGAGTAGTACACGCACAAAATATGCACTGGGAAACATGCTCCTGGGTGAATTTTGTTTGACAAGTATACCAATTGTATAATAAATGACCTACATTGAGAAAAATAATATAACATGTGTTTTGGTTTCCTTAATTTTATCAGGGTAGGCTACCACATTCAGCGCCACATAGCTTACATGGTTAAATAGATGTAGGAACCCATATATACCACTGTATAGTGGTCTATGATCGAAGTTATCCACTGACTAGTATTAAAAATGACCTACATGAGAAAATAATATGACTTGGTTTGGTGAAACTATTTATCAGGGTACCACATTCAGCGCCACATAGTACATGGTAAAAAGATGTAAGGAACCATATATACCACTGTATAGTGGTCTATGATCGAAGTTAGCATTGAACTAGTATAAATAAATGAACTTTACATGAGAAAAATAATATGACTTGTGTTTTGGTGACACTATTTGTTATCCGGGCTACCACATTCATCGCCACATAGTACATGGTAAATTAAGATGTAAGAAGGCATTATTACCACTGTATCTGCTTACCACAGTGGCTATGATCGAAAGTTTATTCACTGACGAGTATAAATGAATGACATACATGAGAAAATATATGACTTGTGTTTTGGTGACACTATTTTATCAGGGTACCACATTCATCGCCACCATAGCTTACATGGTAAAAAAGATGTAAGGAACCATATATACCACGTATAGTGGTCTATGATCGAAGTTATCACGGACTAGTATAAATAAAATGACACTACATGAGAAAAAAATATATGACTTGTGTTTTGGTGACACATTATCAGGGTACCACATTCATCGCCACATAAGCTACATGGTAAAATAAGATGTAAAGAGTGAGTATTTAGCATATATACCACGTATCTGTACCCACAGTGGGTCTATGATCGAAGTTATCCACTGACTAGTATAAAATGAATGACCTACATGGAGAAAATTAAATAGGACTTGGTGTTTTGGTGACACTATTTATTCAGGGTACCCACATTCAACGCACATAGCTAACATGGTAAATAAGATGTTAAAGAAGCATATATACCACTGTATTTGTACCACTGGTCTATGATCGAAGTTTCACTGACTAGTGAGAAATGAATGACCTACATGAGAAATAATATGACTTGTGTTTGGTGGCACTATTTATCAGAGTCAGCTACCACATTCATCGCCACATAGCTAACATGGTTAAATAAGATGTAAAGAGGCTATATTACCACTGATATCTTTACCACAGTGGTCTATGATCGAAGTTATCACTGGGACTAGTATAAAAGAAACCACATGAGAAAGAATAGACTTGGGTTTTTGGGACACTAATTTATCAGGGTACCACATTCATGCCACATAGCTCATGGAAATAAGATGTAAAGAAGCATATATACCAATGTATTGCAGTCGTGGGCGTGCGAAAGTAAAGCGATAATGCGATAAGCGGATAATCATCGCTTTAACCGAAAATTTACCGCTTATCGTTATCGCAAGACCGGAAAAACTTTAAGCGCTATAATTATCGCTTCAAATTTCCCGCGATAAAATCCAGAGATAAAGTAGAAAAACGAAAAACCGTTACGGCGGGAGGTTACCAGGCTCATTGTACGCGGGCAAAACAGATGCGGCCAGGCGGCCTGGCGGCCCGCGCTTTCTGTGTCCGTTTCTTTGAATAGCAAGCCCCCAAACTTGGACGCATCTGATCTCAGCTCTGTGTTTCATTGTGCTACCCCGCGGATCCAAAGGCTTCTTTTGGTGTTATAAACTATATATAACTTAATTCTTATTGTATATTGCTATCTTAACTAAAATCTAATTTAAATATATATTAGTTTTATATTTTTGAGTTTTGAGGTGCCGCCTCGCGCGTGCCATCCCTCGTAGAAAACGTGCGTGATTTGTGTTTTCCAACTTTTCCTTTTCAGGGAAATCGTTTAGGTTTGCTTTTAATTGCGTTATTAATTCGGGTCCTTTTAGTCTTTGTATTAAGTAATATATGGTGTTTAAAGTGTGTGTAAAAAAAGACGGTTTTTAAATGCATAGGTTGCAAAAATAGAGTATTTTGTGGATTTATCGCAGGATTTATCGCTTATCGTTGAAGGTATTTTGGAAATTTATCGCTTTATCGTTATAGGGACTTAGCGGAAAAATGTTATCGCTTTATCTTATCGCAAATTATCGCAAATTTATCGCTGCCACCACTGTGTATTTGACCCCAGTGGGTCTAGATAGAAGTTATCATGACTAGTATTAAAATGAATGACACTACATGAGAAATAATATGGACTTGGGTTTTGGTGACACAATTATCAGGGTACCACATTCATCGCCACATAGCTACAAGGAAAATAAGATGTTAAAGAAGCAGTATATACCACTGTTATTTGTACCACAGTGGGTCATGATCGAAGTTATACTGACTAGTATAAATAAATGAACCTACATGAGAAAATAAATATGGACTTGGTTTTTGGGACACTATTTTATCAGGGTACCACATTCATCGCCACATAAGCTACGTGGTAAATAAAGATGTAAAGAAGCATATTGACCCACGGATCTGTAACCACAAGTTGGTCTATGATCGAAGTTATCACTGACTAGTATGAATGATGACCTACATGAGAAAATATATGAATTGTGTTTTTGGGACACTATTGTATAGGGTACCACATCACGCCACTAGCTACATGGAATAAAGATGTAAAAGAAGCATTATATACCACTGTATCTGTACAACAGTGTGTCTATGATCGAAGTTATCACGGACTAGTATAAAAAAGAATGACATACATGAGAAAATAATATAAACTTGTGTTTTTGGTGACACTATTTACAGGGTACCACATCATCGCCACATAGGCTACATGGTAAATAAGAATGTAAGGAACACATATATACCACTGTATAGGGCTATGATCGAAAGTATCACTGACTAGTATAAATAAAGACCTACATGAGAAAATAAAATACTTGTGTTTTGGGGGGGACACTATTTATCAGGCAACCAAATATCTCCCCGTTATCAACGATAAATAAAGTTGTTGCTTTCGCGCATGGCAGTAGGGGCCATGCAACCCTTTATTGGAACTCTATATCGTCACACCGTTGTTGACCATGAGTGGCCGTTGAGTCGGCTGGCTCGCCACTATTATGCGCTGCTGTTGTTGTTTAGGGCTGGAGGACCCCTTGGGGAACACTATGAGCCCTGGTGATGTCCAATAATGCAATCACAGGCGGTGGCAGCTTCCCTGCTTCCTCAGGATCGCGGTGTTATGCCTAAATGTTGTTGACGCGCGACATCTACGTAGAACAATATTTCGCGTGACGTGTTGTGGGCAAATGTTGTTGGACGCGCGAAATCCTGGAGGACCCCTCCCATTCATCTCTCTGATTTACTGGTTTTCAGCTTACTGCTGCCCTGTACATGTTACAGGCAACATGAAGGCACTAGCTCCATGAGAATAGTTAACAAGTAATTAATAGTTACTCAAAAGCACGCAAAAAAAGTAAAAGTTGAAATCCCCCCCCCCCCCAGGTCTGATCAGTAGCGTGGTGGGAACAGGAGTAACTGTGTGGTTCTTATCGGTATAATTAGTATTCTTTGTCTGGATACCCAGGTGCATCTAACTACTCTTAAATAATAAGTGTATCAGTTACCCTGGTAAACATTGTTCAGGGCAGCAGTAATGCTGTAAAACAGCAAATAAAGAGAAAAAGTTAAACCTAAATCGTAAAAGCTACCACCTCAACGAAAGTATATGCTTTGATTTGCATGTTTTACAGACTTACTGCTGCCTGAAAAAAAAATGTTACAGGGTACTCTGAGGGACATTATTATTTTATGTAAAGTACTTAGATTGCACAGGTGGATATCCAGGACAAAAGAGATAATTACTTAACATGATAAGATAGTTAAATGCGGCGATAGTTTCGTATCGGCGACATTCTGGTAGCCTACCATAAAAAAAACCATACTGTTTGACGTGGATATTTAGGTTTTGAGTAACATGATTAAGTGTAAACTATTCTCATGGAAAGCTAGTGGCATCAATGTGCCTGTAACATGTATCAGGGCAGCAGTTAAGCTGTAAAAACCAGTCAAATCAGAGAGATCTTTGATGGGGTTTCCATGATTGTTCGCTTGGCAAACAACATTTCGCTCTACGTGATTCTTTTGCTAAAGTCACGGAGCACAGGAGATGTATTTAACGTGGCTTTCTAAAACAATATATACGATCTAGATATACAGAAACAATAATATATATATATATATATATATATATATATAATATATATATATATGTGTATATATATATATATATATATATATATATATATATATATATATATATATATATATATATATTATAGATGTGATATATAATATAATATATATATATAAGATATATATATATA
>JACEEZ010010046.1:0-22500 GCA_016584305.1 Chionoecetes opilio | reverse complement strand
AAAATGTTGTTTTGCCAAGCGAAATCCTGGAAACCCCATCAAAGATCTTCTCTGATATGACTGGTTTACAGCTGTAACTGCTGCCCTGATTACATGTTACAGGCAACATTGAGCACTAGCTTCCTGAGAATAGGTTACACTAATAAATAGTTACTCAAAAACATTAAAAATATTCCAAGTCAAACAGTATGGTTTTTTAGGTAGGCTCCCAGAAACTGTCGCCGATTACGAAACTATTCGCCGCATGTAACACTATATATCATGTATAAGTATTATTCTTTTGTCTGGAATCCAACTGTGCAATCTAATTACTTTCATTAAAAATAAAAGTGTCTCAGAGTACCCTGTAACATGTTTCAGGGCAGCAGTAAAAGCTGTAAAAACATGCCAAATCAAAGACTATACTTCGGTAGGTGGTAGCTTACGCAATTAGGTTAAACTTTTTCTCTTAATGCCATGTTTTTTTACAGCATTACTGCTGCCCTGAACCATGTTACAGGGTTACTGAGGGACACTATTTATTTAAGAGTAGTAGATGCACTGGTATCCAGGACAAAGAAGAGACTAATTATACCCGATAAGAAAAACCACACAGTTTACTCCTGTTTACCCACAACCTGACTGAATCCAGGGGACTGATTCACTTTTACTTTTTTGCGTGTTTTGGGGGGTGGAAAAAAGTAAAACTATTATACTTGGAAAACTATTTCTCATGGAAAGCTAGGACTCAATGTGCCTGAAACATGTAAACAGGGCAGCAGTGTTAAGCTGTTAAAAACCAGTGAAATCAGGAGATGAATGGAGGGGTCTCCAGGATTCGCGCTGTTCAACAAACATTTAGCACAACAAGTCACGCGAAATATTGTTCTACGTAAGATTTGCGCGTCAACAACATTTCGCATTAACACCGCGATCCATGAGGAAAGACAGGGGAAGCTGCCACGGCCTGTGATAGCATTATTGGACATCACCAGGGCTCATAGTGTTCCCCAAGGGATCCTCGCAGGCCCTAAAACCAACCCACCAGCAGCCAGCATAAGTGGCGAGGCCAGCCAGACTAACGGCACTAGGCAACACGGTGTGACGATATAGAGTTGCCCAATATAAAAGGGTTGCATGGCCCCCTACTGCGCATTTGCGCGGAAAGCACAACTTATTTATCGTTGATACGGGGGAATATTTGGTTGCCTGATAAAATAGTGTCACCAAAAAACACAAGTATTTTATTTTCTAGTAGGTCATTTATTTCATAATAGTCATATGGATAACTTCGATTCATAGGCACCAACTATTACAGTGGTATATATGGGTTCACTTACATCTTATTACCATGTAGCTATGTGGCGATGAATTGTGGTACCCTGAGAATAAATAGTGTCACCAAAAAACCCACAAGTTATATTATTTTCTCATGTTGTAGAGTTCATTCATTTTATTACTAGTCAGTGATAACTTCGATCAAGACCACTGTGAGTACAGATTACAGTGTATATATATATGCTTCTTTACACTTATTTAACCAGTAGCTATGTGGCGATGAATTGTGGTACCCTGATAAATAGGGTCACCAAAACACAAGTCATTATTATTTTCTTCATGTAAGGTCATTCATTAATTACTTAAGTCAGTGATAACTTCGATCATAGACCACACTGTGGTTACAGATACAGTGGTTAATGCTTCTTTACATGATTATTCCCACGTAGCTATTGGCGATGAAGTGGGTACCCTGATAAATAGTGTCCACCAAAAACACAAGTCATATTATTTTCTCATGGAGGTTCATTTTATTTATACTGCAGTGATCAACTTCGATCATAGACCACTGTGCTACAAATACAGTTGGTATATATTGCTTCTTTACATCTTATTTCCCTGTGAGCTATGTGAGCGATGAAGTGGTACCCTGCTAAATAGTGTCACCAAAAAACCCAAAGTCATATATATCTCATGTCTCATGTAGGTTCATTCATTTATTTACTAGGTCCAGTGATAACTTCTCTCATAAGGGACCACTGGTGGTTACAAATAACACAAAGGGGTGGGCAGCGATAAAATTTTGCGATTTTTTACAAGCGATAACGATAAAGCGGATACATTTTTCCGTAAGTCCTATAACGATTAATAAAGCGATAAATTTCCCAAAATACCTTCAAGGCGAATAAGCGGATAAAATCCTGCGATTAAAATTCCAAAAATACTCTATTTTTTTGCAACTTATGCATTACAAAACCTCTTTTTTTACACTTAAAACACCATATATTACTTAATCAAAGGGACTCTAAGGGGGAACCCGAAAATTAATAACGCCAATATTAAAACGCAAAAACCTAAAACGATTTCCTGAAAAGGAAAAAGTTTTAAAAAACACAACAATCACGCGGACGTTCGTACGAACTGGGAGGCACGGCGCGAGGCGCACCTCAAAACGCAAAAAATATATAAAACTTAATATTATATTAATTAGAGATTTAGTTAAGATAAGCAATATACAAAGAAGAATTAAGTATAGTATAATATAACACACAAAGAAGAAAGCCTTGGGATCGCTGGTTTTTAGCCCAATGAAACACAAGCTGAGATCAGATTGCGTCCAGTTTGGGGGGCTGCTATTAAAGAAAACTGACAACAGAAAAGCGCGGGCCGCCAGGCGTCCTGGCCGCATTCTGTTTTGCCGCGTAACAATGAGCCGTAACCTCCCGCCGTAACGGGGTTTTTCGTTTTCTACTTTATCGCTGGATTTTTATAGCGGGAAGAGATTTGGAAAGCGATAAATATAAGCGATAAGTTTTTCCGGTCCGTGCGATAACGATAAGCGTAAATTTTCCGGTTAAAGCGTATTATCGCTTTAATCGCATTATCGCTTTTTACTTATCGCAACGCCCACGGACTGCAAAATTACAGTGGTATATATGCTTTCTTTAACATCTATTTACCATGTAAGCTATGTGGCGATTGAATGTTGGTACCTTTTTGATAAAATAGTGTCACCAAAACCCAAGTCATATTATTCTCATGTAGGTCATGCAATTTATATACTAGTCAGTGATAAACTTCGATCCATAGACCACTGTTGGTTACAGATTACAGTGGTATATATGCCTCTTTACATCCCCTTATTTACACCATGTAGCTATGTGGCGATGAATGTGGTAGCTACTCTGATAAATAGTGTCACCAAAACACAAGTTCATTTATTTTTTTCTCATGTAGGTCATTTCATTATACCTAGT
This sequence comes from Chionoecetes opilio, assembly GCA_016584305.1. Classification (NCBI taxonomy): domain Eukaryota; kingdom Metazoa; phylum Arthropoda; class Malacostraca; order Decapoda; family Majidae; genus Chionoecetes; species Chionoecetes opilio. The sequence goes on along the minus strand of JACEEZ010010046.1, from coordinate 19,267 downwards.
CAGGGGATAACTCGATCATAGACCAGGGTACAAAATACAGTGGTATATATGCTTCTTTACATCTTTATTTACCAGTAGCTATGTGGCGATCGAATGTGGTGACCCTGATTAAAAGGAGTGTCACCAAAAATCAACAAGTCATATTATTTTTCTCATGTAGGGTCATCATTTATACTAGCAGTGATAACTTCGATCATAGGACACTGTGGGTAAAGATTACAGGGGTATATATGCTTCTTTAAATCTATTTACCATTGTAAGCGATGTGGCACGATGAATGTGGTTACCTGATAAATAGTGTACCAAAAAAAACCACAAGTATATTATTTTTCTCCCATGTAGGTCATTTATTTATATAGGTCAGTGATTAACTTCGATCATAGACCACTATACAGTGGTTATTATTGGTTCCTTACATCTTATTTACCATGTGAGCTATGTGGCGATGAAATGTAGGTAGTACCTGATTTAAAGAGTGTCACCAAAAAAAAAACACAAGTCATATTATTTTCTCATGTAGAGTCATTCATTATACCTAGGGCAGTGATAACTTTCGATCATAGGGGACCACTGTTGTACAGAGACAGTGGTATATTAGCTTATTTACAACTATTTACATGTAGCTAGTGGCGATGAAATTGTGGTACCCTTTTGATAAAATAGTGTCCACCAAAACACAAGTCATATTAATTTTTCTCATGTAGTCATTTATGTATAATAGTCAGTGATAACTCGGATCATAGACCACTATTACAGGTGGTATCTATGGTTCCTTAATTCTTTATTTTACCATGTGTAAGCTATGTGGCGCTGAATGTGGTACCCTATAAAATAGTGTCACAAAAAACACAGTCATTATTATTTCTCATGTTAGGTCCTTTAAATTTATACTAGTCAGTGATTAATTCGATCATAGACCACTTACATGGTATATATTGTCCTTCATTTATTTACCATGTAGACTATGTGGCGGCTGAATGTGGTAGGCCCTACCCTGATTAAATAAGGGGAAACCAAAACATCATGTTATATTATTTTCTCATGTAGGTCATATTATACAATTGGTATACATTGTCAAAACAAATATTCACCCAGGGGAGGCAGTGTTTCAGGCATTATTGTGGCAGTGTAGCTACTCGGGGCCAAGGGTTAGGCTGGTCAGAATCGCTACACGAGGTGGTGCCTGGCTTATTTGTTCTTATTTACTATGGAAATCCATTCTGTTATTGCCTTGGCAATAATACAAGATATAAAGTAGTCAACAGGAACATACTGTCGATAATGACACACAGGACGTGTATTCTTACTGTTTAAATATTGCCTTTTTCTGGGTCCACCCTTCCCGGCGCCTGCCTCCCGAGTGGATGGGTGAACATGATATTGATTTTTTAACATAATAAACGCCGTCGTTTTGTACAAATACTTAGACCACCTGACAATACTGCTTATTCAATGTACGACCAAAGGTTAAAGCAGGGAACGTTACTGATTATTACAAACAGGAGCACAACTGCCATGGTGTCCTCGTCCCTTTGCAGCTTTGTGCCAGGTGCACAAAAACACCCGTATATGTTTCATATATATATAACCACTGGGCTTGTGTCTGGTATACCAGGGATTGTTCAAGTCTTCTTCTATCATGGAAAGCCTATAGTGTACGGACACTTATCATTATGACTAATTTGCATATTGCTGGCTGTGGGCGGTGGTCGGTGCGAGAGGCGGCCAGGCAGCAAAAACAACTTAAGAACCAAAATATTCTCATGTACCCACCACTGTTGGGCGGAGTAGTTCCTATCTTGATGACCGGCAATAGATGAGGCCATTTCTTCTATGTGGGATGCCTCATTTGGTGAGGATAGCATTGTTGTAACTGATTTTAGGACGATATTTTCTATTTTACCTGATATATTTTGGTTTCTCACGCACCGGCGCCTGGGCGCAGTAGGGGCCATGCAACCCTTTATATTTGGACAACTCTTTATACGTCGCAGCGGCTGTCACTCGACCAAATTATTGCGTCTACGGTTAGGGGCGGGCATTTTAGGTTATTTCTGTGGTAAGGTAGATTAGGTATATTTAAAAACCACCAAATTCCTGTGCATGCGCTGGACCCAAACCTCTGTAGCGATCTGGACCCAGCTACCCTTGCCCGAAGTAAGCTTACCACTGCACAAATACGCACTGAAACACTGACTCCGGGTGATTAGTTGTTTGACAATGTATACCAATTGTGATCCTGGGTAAAAAACATGCTTGGAAGTATTGAATGTAGAGTAGAATTAAAGTAGAAAACATAGAAATTTCAACGTGGACATGTGCTTGCCTAGAACCCTTTACCTACCCGTATACTGAAACACTGCTCCCTGGCGTTCATAGTTGTTTGACAATATAGCAAAAGACATTCAACAACAAGAACCTCACTCGCGGTCCCTCCAATGCAACTTCGGTTATCCGCCGACGGTGGCGCCGCCGCATGCGGCAGGGTTGTGGACCAGCCTGTGGCCATTCACTTACTGCATAGGACCAAAGAAATTTCACTTCAAATCTTCGCCATTGGGAAAAACTATTGCGAGTCAACATTTACCTGAAAACATATCAATAGAAAGTGCAATTTTATGGCCTTTTCCATTGGATATATTCATTTGTTCTTGGGCGACTTCCCCCCCCCCAATGCTACTACTGGCACTGTGAGAGATGGCTACGAGTTGTGTGTTGGTACCCAGGCCTTCCGGTACAGAAACACCAACAGGTTTCTTGCTTTCTGAATTTGTTAAGGCCAGAGGTTGAGAATTGCAGTTTCTTGGTATCAGAGGGGACCAGAGCTTGCACCGGGCTGGACTGGATAAGTAATGCCGGAGGGTAGCTAAGGAGATCGACCACATCCTCGGTTGAGTTACTCATTGGGAGGATTCCCCTCCAGAACTGCAGGGTTTACCGGGTGCTGAGTTCCTTGGAACATGTATCACAGACTTGTTGTTGCTATACTTAAGCTTAATGTCAAGTCCAGAAGGAATATAAAAGATTGGTAAACAATTACATGTGGTTCATTTTGAGGAGAAATGAAAGGACATTCAACATCACCCGTTTGCTCAATGAGTATGTCTGGGGGCAAGTGATCAAATCGGTTTTTGATGTTGCTCGGTGCTTCTGGGGATCCTCCGTGAACTGTGGGTACCTTCCAACGTAAACTAGACAGGCTGCCAAGGAGTTAATTGGGCGCGACGAAGCGCCCGATGGTCAAGGCGTGGTTTTTGTCTCTACGGAGACGCTGGAAGAAAGTCCCGAGCGAGAGTCGCGCTGGCCAGGCTGGCGCGGAAACCGGGACCAGCACAGGCTATGTCACGCCGGACTAGAACCTCCTGAGGAGAGACAAGGAGAGGTTATTGTGGTGCCGAATTTTGGGGTTTCTAAAAAGGCTTAAATGCAATACGTATCTATGACGATACAAATGAAATCTCCACCACAAAACTACCAGTGTGTTGCTGGTAGCTCCTATGGGGAGTTTTAGAACTGGTCAACGGTTTTTATGAATGATATTACTTGATTAAGATTTTTTCATTAGTTACAACTTGAATGGAGGATTTAATGATAGTCGATGACTTCATATGTAATTATAGTTTGACCACGGTCTCACTGCGGAGGAGTATTGAAATGGGGGATGGTATTTAAGGGGAAGGGGTAAGGTTTAGGTTAAGGGAAAACAGGGTGTGAGTTAGGGGGATGCTGCACCAGTTCCAGGCGAGTACTTCTCTGGTTACTCCCTGGGCGCGTTTTTGAATAATAGTAAGATTAGATTTATTGTTGGTAGTCGTGATTGATACGTGGAATATACGAGTAAGGCTGACTCTTTGGAAGTGTGGGGAATTACTGTCCTAACACAGAATAATCACCTGGGGTTTTATAATAAACACAAGAACTATATTTGAAAACATCATCCTATTTATTCATACTGAAATAGTATGTCTCTTGCTTGAGATCATATCCAACATATAAGGGTTAATCCAACCCCGGAAAAACTCTAATCGGATGTAAGAAAAAAACTTTACACCCTGTTTACAGGAACTCTTCCTATGTGATGAAAGAAAGCTCTTATGAGCATAACTTCCTCACTGAATCCTATTTAATGAATTATCCTACACTTAGGTAACATACCGCTGAATATTTATAACTACACATGGAAGATATATATATATAGGAGAGAAAATGTGAGAGTAATGAGTTGTTTTGTGTCTTCACAAGACCATATGACTTGAAGAGGACACGAGCGAGCCTCTTCCTACAGGAAGGATGAGTGTAGACTCCTCCGTCGAAGCCTACAGGAAGGATGAGCGGGGACTCGTTAATAATACTTATAAGGATGGGTAGACCTCCTTTACGTTAGCGTAAACTAAACATTGTTACCCATATTTGAAAATATAGATAACAAGGAAAGGGGGGGGGGGGAAACAGGAGCGAATGTGGTGCGACTTACCTACAGGAAGGATGAGCGTGGACTGGCGTCCCACGGCGTTACCCCGCCCGAGGCAGAAAAAAAGGGGAATCGTTTGAATGGTCTAGTCGTGACCTCAAATGAAGAGCTTATAATCACAAACTAACTAGTAAAATAATGAAACTCGTGTACCTAAGACAAGGCTGCCTATAATACAGACCTGTTACTTTGATATAGAAGAATTTAATATGTTTAATCTAATACCCAAGAAGGGTGTTTTTATATGTAATGTCGACAGTCCGAACGCGTTTTCAAGAGTGAGAGGGTATGGAAAATGTAGCATAGAAATTTTGGGAGGCTTTCAATTTAGCGAATAACTTTACTAACACATCCATGTATGACCGTGATCTTTCACTATGGGCGACTATTTTGAAAGACATTAAGAATAGGAGTGTGCCTTGATTGATAGCAGGGTGATGCGGGAAGAGAAAAGTTTGGAAATCCATAGTTACACTGATCGTAACTAAGTTATCCCACGAATGTTGACTCGCAACCGGAACTGTCGGGGGGGGAGGAGTGAGAGGAAGGAAGGGACGGGTGTGAAGGAAGAAAGAAAATGGCGGGTAGGAAGGAAGGACGAATGACTCACCCGAGAAACTAAAAGATTGAACTGCTTACGGGACATAACTCGCGGAATATATGATAATAATGAACCGACATCCTATCTCTCGAATACCGGGGCATGACATTGACAAAAAAACGGAATGTGGGATGGCTGTGTGAATGTTTCGAGGATGAAGGTTGAAAAAATGGAAGACTCAGCAGAGAAATATGAATGAATGGACCACATTGGGACGTAGTTGGAGTGCGCTGCACAGAAACCACAAATGAGAGAGAGATGAAACTTAGATCTGAGACTTACAGTATGATCGGCTAAGGGCAGAAGTACGCAGCAGAAAAAGGGTGGCGGAGTGAGAGTACTGTGAGCAGGAAGCAGGTATAGAGTAGAGGAGCTAGATGTAGGAGGGTGTGAAATGGGTGAGGATATCATGGCAGTACGTTGGAATATCAAGGTGCGAAAGGGAAGAGAAAGGATCTTGGTGATAGTGTGTTACATGACAGTGGAAGGAACAGGAGCGAGAGCCGAGGAATGAAAGAAGTATAGAATTGTGCAAGGTTTGTAGAACAGAATAGAAAGTGAAAATCGTGATCTGTGATGGGAGACATGACAGGTCACATTGGTGTGTTAGGAGGGAAGTAAATGGAAATGGCCAATTGCGCTTGACTTTGCAGAGGAGAATGAATGAGAAATTTTGAATGTGACCCTGGCTGAAGGGAGAGTGACCCTGGAGTGGAAGGGAGAATGAATTCTCGCCATTCGACTTATGTTAGTGAACGGAAGGTCTAGAGAACGTGGTAGAGAAGTCTGTGGGTTGATGAGGAGGACAATCGACGTTCAGGAGTGACCATAACGTCATGGTAATGGAGTAATGAGTGCTTTGAAGGAAAAAAGAGAATGTGAAAAGAGGAGAGGACATGGGACGTTGGAAACGTAGGAGAATTGCAGGACTGGGATTATTTGACAGAGAAGTGGTGAGTAAATGACTGGAAGTGGAGAGAATGGTTTGAGGGGCTGGGACAAGTTCGTGGATGTAGATGCAATGAGAGATTGTTAAAGGAAGCTTAACAAAGTGGCGAAGAGAGCATAGGCAGAACAAGAAGAGACGCAAATGGCAGGACAAGGAAAATGAGAGTTGGTGGACACAATGAGATCGACAAGGGCAAGGAAAGAAAAGGAAACAGTCAAATAGGAAGTTGTAGGAGTCTGGAAAAAGAATAGGTCAACCAGTGAAGACTGAAAGAATAGAGTATGAAAGGGCATGGGAAGAGTATAAGAGTAAGCAAAAGGAGGTTGAAATGCTTGGTGAGGAAGGCAAGATGGAATGAAGAGAGAAAAGTGATCAGAGAAACTTAGGGAAAAAGGTGAGGAAGGAGGTAAGGGAAGGTATAAGTTCTGAGAGGAGAAGAGAGTAAGCATACAGGGAAAATGTCGAAGAACTAGTGCGTGAATGGCAGGTCACTAAGAGAAAAAGGAAATGGCAGACTGTAGAAGACAAAAGATATTCGCGACAAGGTGGGAATGAGCCTGATAGTGACTTAGGGAACGTCACCTTAGGAGGAAAAATAGAGGAAATGATGGATGAAGAAATTAGAATGGATGAGATAAGGGTATGTAAGAAAACTGAAAAATGCCGAAAGGCCCTGGAACGATGGGACGGATCCCGAATTGCATTGTATAGAGAGGGGAGTAAATGATGGGACCATGCATGAGTTGTTAGACATATATGGAGAGAGGAAAAGGTGCCTGGTGCATGAATGGACAGTGAGTGACCCTCATACATAAGGGAGGACCACAAGAGTAGGAAGGAGATTAAAAATTACAGGGCAATCAGCGATATTGTGACACGGTATGTAAGATTTCTGTGGTGTGTAATGAATGAAAAGACTAGGTGAAGTTGTGGAAAGAAATAAGGTGATGGGTGAAGAGCAGAATGGTATTCAGAAAGACCAGGAGAGGTGAGGACAATATGTTTGTAGTGAATGAAGTGATTGAAGAGAACAAGGAGGGAGGGAAAAAAGAAAATATCTAGCCTTTCTAGATATGAGAAAGAGCTTATGGACAGAGTAGATAGAAGAATGCTATGTAAGTATTGGAGACGATTGGCATGAGTGAGAAGGTGTTAAAATAATAAGCAAGTATGTATGAGACAAACACAGGCCAAGTTCAGTATGGGGACCTCGAGACTGATGGGGAATAGTAAGAGAGGAGTAAGACAGGCTGTGTCCTTTCTCCCTCTAACTTTGGTTTATATGTTGAGGAAATGGCAAGTGAGAGTGAAGCGTACAGGTCTGGGTGGTGAAAAATTGGAGATGGAAGTGTTGAGTGTACTGAGTATGCAGATGAGTGGCGATCATTAGTGAAAACCACCAATGAACTACAAGAGATGCTGGATGCTGTGAATGGAGTATGGAAGGACTTCACGTTAGGCTCAGTAAGGAGAAAGAGTCAAAGTGGTGGTGGTGAATGGGGATGACTTGTGATGACAGGATTTGGATGGGGGTGGGAAGAATAAAGAGAACGAAAGAGTACAAGTATATGGTATTTGGATGGATGATAATGATGTGCGAAAACTAAACATGAGAGGAATAGCTTAGAGCCAACCAGTTGGGTTGGAAGGCTAGGCAGTGTGGCAAGATGTCGGGCCAAACAAGTATGAAGTGGGAGAGGATATGGAAGGGTGTGTAGCAGTCCTAGCATTATGTAGGCCTGGAAAAACATGGTGTGGTACTAGGAAGGAGTTGGACAGATTGGAAAGTAACACAGAACAAAGCAGGCCAGAACAGAAAGCATAGAGCCAATGGTATGGGCCAGTGGAAGCGATTAGAGGAGACAGGGGATGGAGCACGTTCAAAGAGAGGATAGCAAAGGCGGACTGAGGTACAGAGCTAGAAGGCAAGGGAATGGATGACAGGCAAATGGGCAAGCAAGGTTTGGACTGGAATAATGTTATGGAAGTGGATTGAAAGACCAGTAAAAGTGGAAAGATGGGAAAGTGGGAACTGGGAATGTTGTGACAGGAGTGATGAGACATGGGAGGTATGGCTGTATCGCAAAAAGGAAAAAATAGGAGAGGGAAGAGAAAGGGAAAGAGAATGGCCTGAGGAAAGAGTGAGAAATCAACACTGGAATGTTTACAGGAGAAAGGACCAGCCACGGTATGAAAGGTTCTATGATGGTGGCTATGGAGGGGACCTACTCTTCGAGCCAGGACAAATCGCGAGTTAGGTAAATAGGTGTATGTACAGATAGGAAGAATGATGGCAGCAGGGTGGTGAGAGTGTGTGACAGGACGGGATGAACCCCGTGGAGCACTTGATGCGGAATGTGAACGGTATGGAGTATGCTAGCGACCAGATGTTGGAGGGTTAGTGGTAGGAAGCGGTCGGAGTGGACGAATGGCGAGAGATGAGAGACAGGAGAGTGGAGATGGAGTACCTGCTGGGGTGTGTGCTGAGTGGAGGAGTGACAGTCGTGGATTGAGAGATGTAAAAGAATTCTGGGAACTCTGGAGAGCACGTAGGAGAGAGCATGGAGGCAGGGGGCCCTCAGTGATGGGGGATCCCGTCTGATGTGCTGCAGAGAGAGGAAGGAGGGAAAAAGAAATCCCTGTTTTGCTTCCCCCTTTGGCTGCTCTCCCAACAGCTTACATGTGTGGGAGAACGCCGGACACAGGCTTCACTGCCAGCATTGCTGGCGGTGCCTCACCCACAATCACGAATCAAGATCAACGATCACCGCGTCCTGCCATGCTTAATTGGGTAATGTGACCATTATACAGCGCTTTATCACCTCGATCAACCACTACCTCTAGGTCGCCAGCTGCCCTCCTGTCGCCAGGCGCCCATACATTCCGACAGATAGATATAGACCGATCCCACCTATTCCTGACATGTGAACTAGCCGGTGAAGATCGGCGTCCCTGTAGATGCTCCCACACAGTGTCGCTATGTCCTATCACGAGGCATGGTGGTTCTCGGAACAGTCACACAACACACACACACCCAGCATGTGCTGGAGACTGTGAGCGGTATGTGGTCACCACCAGGCGAACGTACAATCTAGAACCACGGTGGAGGTATTGTCGCAGCCGCCCCTCTGGGGCTCGTCCTTGTCCTTGTGTGTTCCTGTTCTCGCCCAACTATGCCACCGATGAAGACACAAAATGACACAAACTCTCCAGATAGCCCATCTAAACCTTCCTGAAAGATCAAGGAAGTACAGAAGAATGTAACTATTAACGCCACCAAAACTGTCACGAAGGACAGAAATAAAAGGATTGTAAGTGCAGACCCACACGCGCGAGCTGATAGATATCAAGCGCTAGAAGTGTGTAGTCACGTTCAACTCTGAGCTGAGTGTAACGAAAAGACTAGGTTTCATAATAGACTACGAACACAACTTTGTGGCATACGAAAGAATCTACTGGTTACGAAACAAACTTGTGACGAACTGACCAACCACACAGACACAGTAACCCTTGTAGAGCGGCGGCGGTCAGGCTATGACTTCACAGTGCTGGAATCCCGGGGGGAAGCAGCTGTTTGTATCGCTAATCAGTGGGCTGCAGTCAGTTCGATACACAAGTTGTTTCGTACATAGTATGGTTCATACACCAAAAAGTGGGACTATTTTATTTAACGATGGCACCAAACTTCCCTACACAATTGGGAGCATGGTTGTTATTTACCTTCTTGTATTCAGAGACCATTTTCTACTGAGAACGCTTTTCACCGTCGCAAATCAAAGATTTCGGAGATAAGAGAACATTTTAGCGTGGGGAAAGAATATGTCCCTGTTTTACAAAAGCCTCCCTCTTCCTCTTCTTGTGACCTGCATGCTTTTGTTTCGGAGGCGCACCCGTTGCACCTACCTAAACAAACCGTGCTACTATACCTAACACGTACAGTATAACCACTAAACAGGGGCCGAATATAATAAAAAAATAGGTAATAACAATACCAAGAACAAAAGCCAGCGATGCAGGGTAAAAACAAGAAAAGAGGAGAAGGGGAGACGCTCATTTGTAAAAGCAAAGAGGATAAGTATTACTTCTCCTCCTTAAATGTTCACATATCACAAAGCATATGTTGCGAAGGAAAGATCAACGAGAAAAGTGTCTCTATTACATTAGAGAATAACAATAAAGCGTAACAAAAACCATGCTCCCAATTGTGTAGGGAAGACTTTAGTTCCCGTCAGTAAAATAAATACCAAAAATTTGTTTCGGTAGTGCTACTAAGAAACCATATCTTTTCGTACACTCAGTCAGAGAATGAACCATGACTACGAGAGTTACGAAATAGACCATCTAGGTATGTACGAAAATAAAAACTCAAAATCAGTGTACGAAACGACTAACAAAAACCTGGAGTACGAAGACAACGGTAAATTTCTAGGTTTGCCCATACTCTCGCCACTTCCCCAAGCAGTTGGGGGACCAGTGGGGAATGCGGGGTTCTCGGGTCCAATGGCGGAGCAAATAATGCGTCAGAAAACACACGTAATTTAAGCGTCTGTGTCAACGGTGGGGGGGGTAAACAATTCCCTAGATCATAGTGTAATTTGCGTTATATGTACTAGAGAAATTTGCCTAAAACAAAAGTAACTAAAACCTAGTGGGGGGCTTGACCCACTCGATACCTAACCCTAACACTAACCAAATCTAACCTAACCTACATTAATCTACTAACCTAAACCCTACCCAAACATATCTAACCTACAACACTAACCTAACCAACTAGCCAACTAGTAGGAGGGTGTCTCGACACAGCGAGTTCACATTCTGTGAGGAGCGTACAGGTTCACACGTCTCTGGGACTCTGAAAAAATCCAAATAATTCCCTAGATTAGGAATTTCTTACAAAACCCTAACTCAAAAACTTGTGGTTGCGACGCATATTTTGTACCCCAGCCAAAATATCCGTCTTTCCGCCAAGGTCCAAGCTTGTTTTGTGCGAGAGGGGGAGGATGGCCCAAAACAAACTAGAATAATACCGAAACAACTTGTGTACGAAACTCCTGTAACCAATCAGTGTTATTTCATTACCAGCTAAAATTACGGATATTGACCTTACGGCAGGCTGGTGAAGGGTCAATAAGGAGGAAAGTGCGAGGAGTGCAACCCCGGAAAAACAGTGACAAAAGGTGGAAAATAATGGGTATATATTTGGTATTTTGGTACTTTTAACCAGTCATTGAGTACGAGGTCAAAAGTACTCTTTTCCCGGTAAATTTCTAGCGTTTGCCCCTACTCCCCCCTTCCCCAAACAAGCTTGGGACCTTGGGAATGCGTGTGTTTTCTGGGTGTGGGAACAAATCATACTCGGAAACAAGTATTTTTTTAGTATGTAGGAGTCACAAATGCCCAAGATCCACATTAATTTCCCTAAATCTAGGATATTACCTAAGCATACTAGGGGGGGAGGGCGCCAGCCCCTACGACCCCCCGGTAATAACCTAACTAACCGAATATAACCTAGACCTCAAGTTAAACTCCGTCCTAAACAAATCTAAACCTAAACTCCTTGCGTGGGGGGTTCTCGCGCCCCCGACCTCGATTTCCTCATACTATCAAAATTGTACCAACTTTAGCGGGGGCGGGGGGTATCGACACTCCGGTCATATTCTGTTTTGTGAGGATCGTCAGACTACGAGTCTCTGGACATAGAAGAAATCAATCCATTTGCCCTAGATCCAGGGAATTTTTAAACACCCCTAACCAAAAAACGTTGTGTTTGCGACGCCATATTTTGACCCCAGCCAAATATCCCGCAATTTCCACCAAGCCTATTAGCTTGTCTTGGGGCGAGTGGGGAGTCCTGGGGCAAAAACACTAGAATAATAACACTAAAATGTTACAGTTACAAACTAATGCGACGAGAACTGCGCGGTCGCTTACCGACGTTGGCTATATTAGAACAAGACTGTGCTGAGATTAAAGATTTTTAACCTTTTATGTTTCTATAGTTCAGAAACGAGTGTGAAAGAAAACAATGAAAATGTGGCAAACAAAACAAAAAAATCATAGGTTAGGTTAGTCTTGAGGGCTAGGGTAGGATTAGGTTAGTTAATGGTTTTGATTAGGGTATTATTTATACTTTTAAAACATGGAGTGGTTGTTTACATTCAAAAACTTCTAAAAAAAGTGTATAATAGAAAATTGGCACTCTTCTAATGGCCAAAATCACACTAGTTTAAGGGTTTTGCACAGAAAAAGAAAGTTTGCATCCCATGAGGAAGCAATCACAAATAAATATCTCAATGAGGGAAAGCCTCACATTAATATCTCCATGAGGGAAAGCATCACCATTATAATATCTCCATGGGGAAAGCATCACATATAAATATCTCCATGAGGAAAGCATCACAATAAATCTCCATTAGGGTGAAAGCATCACATAAATATCGTCCAATGAGGAAAAGCATTCACTACAATATCTCCATGAGGGAAAGCATCACATTATAATATACGCCATTAGGGAAAGCAGTCACCTATAATGCAAAAGAAATAAAACCTTGTCTGAAAAAATCTTGCAACGATCATTCAACACAATTTACCACGCCGTTACCACTTACATTTTCTATATGGTACCAATACAAACATGCCCTGCGCCACCGTCACGGAGCTCCGATCGTCCACGCCCTTTCAGCACAGACCCCGGGCACGGGGGTTGTGCTGAGGGTGCCGGGTCGGGGCTCCCGTGAAGTCCCGGGGCCGTATTATGATCCGGAAGCCCGTGGGCCGCAGGAAACGGAAGAAACTATTGCATGGATACAGCGAGTGTATCCTGACGAGTGGCCCCGCCACTCCTCTCAGGATGGACAAGCAGTCCTGTGCCGACGCCTAGCAGCACGAACACTCTAATCTTTTTTCTTTTTTCAAACCATCTCTCTGGACGGGCCAAGCTAGCCCGGGGTCCTCTCTGCGGAGGCCCTGAAAAAAAGAAAACAGTTGGGCTGGTTTGGTTTAGGAGTTATTTAGGTTAAAAAATTGAAAAATTTGACGGGTGCGCAATTGCCTGGTCGGTTGGCGCTGTCAAATCTACGGAATATTCACAATAAATCTGTCGTAAAACAGGCCAAATCACGAAAAATCAAAAAGTTTTGAAAAAATGTAACGTTAACCCCACCTAACCTTAACTTACCTTACCCGGCATTTTGTAAAACACAGCATTGATTATCTCCTCACCCAAAAAAATCTTCCCATATCTCCCGAAAAACTATTGATTGCGACGGGAAACTCTGAGAGAAAAAGTCTTATAAATCAATGAGGTTAAACGAAAGCCTACTAGCCCCATTGTGTACAGTGCTTTTTATGGATGCTCTCGTGTAAGCTCATACCAGCACTAGTTTTGCACTCACCCACTATTGTTTGGTGATGAGTTTTAGCTGTTTTTAATTAATTGGCTCGGTTTGGGCGGAAAATCAACAGTTATGGGTTCTATACTGCGTCAACTCCCCTCCGCCGTTCTCCTTCCCTATTCACAAACTAGGATGTCAGCCAGAAACTTCTTAAGTTAAGTTAAAACAGAGGTAAGTTGTTACCATGGAACATAATCATTGGGGCCAAAACTGTGACCAGTCCGATGCCTTCTTAAGTGGTTCTACACGAAAATCATATAAAAGGACGTCGGAAATTGGTGCTTTGCAAAAAGAGTTTCTTCAATTAATATGAAGGAAAAAACAAGTTTTCTGGTATTTTGCTGTTATTGAGTGCTTTTGGATTCCTTTCTGGGCCAAAGCACTTGTTTCTGAGATCCCCGCAACACTTGGATGAACTGTCGGGAAACCGGGTGTTTTGGGCGCAGGGGAACCTCAGAAACGAGACATGGCGTAATAAATAGAGTTCCAAAATCAATCGAAGCACATCTCAAAAGCACCAGAAAAACTTGTTTCCTTCAAAAACCCTAACCTAGCATGAATATAAATAATTCTTGGGTCCTTTATCTGCCGTAGTAAGAACTGTTAACCCAGGCAAAACATATTTACCTTTACTGTCAGAGTCGTCAGAGATTCTTCCTCTTCAACCCTAGGAAGTTTGTGGAAGTCTTGCGGCGCACCTGTGTGGCACAGTGCCTGTGGGGTGACAATCTCCATCACGTGTTTCAGGTGACTGTTGTGTGCTGTGCTTGGTGCTCACAGGGGAACTGCCCAGTGCTTCTGACGGGATCCTTGGTGCTTCCCACTCATGATCCCTTGGTCCCAAAAAAGGAACAGTGCTGAGGGTACTTGGGAAACCCTAGCATGAGCCCAGCTTCCCTGAGGGGCCTTACAAGAGCAGGGGGGCATGTCATAAGTCGTGTTGCAGAGAGGGCTGCAAGAACAGGCAGCATGCAGGAGTGGCCAAAGCACACAGGAGGCAGTGTGCCTCTGGAACCTAGGGTGGGAAGGGGCTGGGCGGTGTTGATCTTTACGGAACGAGCACTGGTGGATAAGGGCATGAAGCCAGAGTGTGGGAAAAGATTCACTCGAAAGCTGTCCTCACCAGACACACCTGGACACACACTGGGTGATAAGGGCCATGAATGCAAGAGTGTGGGAAAAGATTCACTCAAAAGTGTTACCTCACCACAACACCCTGACACACACTGTGAAAAGGAATTATGAATGTGAAAGAGTGTGGAAAAGATTCACTCGAAAGTGTACCCTCACCACCACACAAACCAGAACCACACTGGTGAAAGGAATTCGAATGTGAAGAAGAGTGTGGGAAAGCTTCCAACTTTTGATAAGTCTCACCACACAGGACACCACCTGACACACACTGGTTGATGAAAGGACATTATGAATGTGAAGAGTGTGGAAAAGATTCACTCAAAAGCGTCTACTCACCACACCCACCCTGACACACACTGGTGAAAAGAGGAATTATAGAATGTGAAGAGATGTGGAAAAGATTCACTCAAAAAGTTCTACCTTCAATCCAGACACACCCTGAAACACACTGGTGAAAGGGGATTATGAATTGAAAAGAGTGTGGGAAAAGATTCTTTTTGAATAGGGATCTCAATCGACTTCTTCAGACATTCTGGCCTGAGGGAATTCAAATGTGAGGGTTCTGTGGGAAAGCATTTCAAGACCTAGGGATGAATTTCTAGCCACATGGGGTGGGGATCACTTTTGAGGGTGGTGTGAATATGTGGTGTGGACAAGTGGGGTTACAGGGTGTGCCGAGGCATTGGGGTGTGGCGGGTCATGTGTGGGAGTGAGTGGTGGGGACAGTGTGGCCTCTTAGCCCACCCTCCCTGGCCTGGTAATAGCCCTAGCACTGGTCTGGTGGGCTGGGCACGTGGCGTAAATGGGTCCTAGATTGTAATTTCTTCTTTATGAGATACAATTATACATGGACGCAAATGGTGAGGATAGGAAAGATTTATTGAACACTGCTTATAGTATTATAAAGTTGTCAGCAGAAATATTGAAGCCATAAAGTGGAAATGTCATTAAACAAAAAAGAAAGATGGAAAACTACAGGGAAAGGCCAAATAAAACATAATAGACATGAGCAGAGGATAAAGACAAGGATGCATAGGATGTGCCCACACTCTGGAAATGCCAGCCTATTACCACACTAAACTACCGCCCATCAAACAACAGAAAGGGAACACACATGCAACAAGGCATCCGAATCAGACACATTCTCTGCCTTTTATAGGTGGAGTTCGGAATTTTGATTCGCAACTTCTAATATAGAGTGTCGCAAAAAGTGTTGGCCGCCCCCCTTATCCCCGGTGTGGAAGTCTTCTGCAATCTGTGTTGCATCGTCCGTTCAGCAACCTCTCCCCAGCAATAATTATGTTTTATTATTGATGTTCATTGGCAGAGTGATCCGCGGTCCTCATACTTTCTCGCTGCAGGGGGGAGATGCTGAGAAGTGCCATAGAGGTAAGGCGAAAAGAGCGCTTACCGGTCTTCAGGCGCTTTGTACAGGCCCGGCTAAGGACCGGTCAAGGCTATGGACAGTCGAGATTCAGGCGCTTTGCCCTGCCATACATACACCTCTAAAGCCCAATGCGTGGGTGTGGTCCGAAAATCCTACTAGCCAATCACGCTGCCTGTCTGAGCGCTGTTTAGGCAACTTCGAACCAATCCAAGGCTTGAACACTTCAACACCAAAACAAGAATTTTAGTCCCTCCCTCCCTCACCTCTGCAATAAGGCAACGCTGGCCCCGCGGCCCGCCGAAAACTGTTTGTCACAAGTATTGACATTCATCACAGGTTTGAACCACTTATATATTTTGCATTGGGACGTGCCACATACCATGATAATGGGAAAAAACTGTGGTGATTCCGAGACTGTGAGTGAAATTTAAGCAAGCAAAAGTACAGGAGTAAGGAAGATTTGGGAATAAAAAAAGGTGAAAGAAAATAAATGTTTATACACGATCTCATTTGCTCTCATTACCTTATTATAGGTTAGTTTACTGTAATTTTTATAGCATGATATGCACTAATGTCTCGTGAAGATGATGGTATGTTCAGTTGTCCTAAAAAATTCATCTGGTAATATGATAGTACCGTATAATAGTACATTTTAGTACGGGCGGAGCACCCTTGGTGACACTTGTCTAGTCGCTTCGCCCTCCGCCCGCCCGCCCAACCAACACACAACACAACATTTTTATCGCCAGCATATAAGCTTATAAAAACACCCTATAGTGCCGCGTTTAGTCTTTCACGATCAATTCATACACACCTTGCAACACTATTATTAGGTAAACACCAAAAAAAAATTGTTACGATGTAGGAACTGAAACAAGGCTGTATTTGCCTTATAAACAGATGAATGTCTGCCAAAGGCCAACAGTAGCTCACTAATCAGGGTCTGACCATGCCTTAGTTTCAGCGCCTTTAGCGGTGCCACTAAGGCAGCAATCTCGACTGAGCATCGCGGTGGGAGGGCGTTTCGCCTTACCACAGGCGCCCTAGTGGATAGGGCGCCCTAGCTCGCTCTCAGCATCTGGCCCCAGGAGTCTATTTGTGGTCTTGCAAGTCTTTTTTGGCCTTCCAAAACACTTTTTAGGTAATGGAACAGTGTTAGGTGGGGGGTCCCGCGGTGCCACCACAAGACGCCTGATACTCCTCTCTCCTCGCCCTGTCCTCATTGCAATTTCTTGAGTGGAGACATTATCAGCTTTCCAGGCTAAAATTCGTGCTTTTTCCTCTATGAATATGTTGGTAGGAGCCATCCTAGTGCCTTGGGTTGTAAAATACTGCACCTAGAATATTATGGGGGAAAGTATATAATTCACCACGAGAACAGGGTGTGACATTCCTCCCTCTGTGGAAGCTCAGGGGCCAGATGCTGAGAGTGAGCTAGGGCGCCTATCCAATAGGGCGCCTGTGTAAGGCGAAACGCCTCCCACCGCAATGCTCAGTCGAGATTGCTGCCTTATGTGGCACCGCTAAAGGCGCTGAAAAACTAAGGGCATGGTCAGACCCTGACTAGTGAGCTGCTGTGGGCCTTGACAGACATCATCTTCTGTTTATAAAGCAAATACAAGCCTGTTTCAGTTCCTACAAACGTAACAATTGGTGTTTACGTATTAATAATGTTGCAAGTGTGTATGAATTGATCGTTGCAAGACTAATGCGGCACTATAGGTGTTTTTATAAGCTTATATGCTGGCGATAAAAATGTTGTGTTGTGTGTTGGTTGGGCGGGCGGCTGAGGTGCGAAGCGACTAGACAAGTGTCACCAGGGTGCTCCGCCCGCACTAAAATGTTGTAATACGGTATTATCATATTACCAGATGATATTAGGACAACTGAACATACCATCATCTTCACGAGACATTAGTGCATATCTATGACGTATAAAAATTACAGTAAACTATACCTATAAAAGATAATGAGAGCAAAATGAGATCGTTGTATAAACATTATTTTCTTTACCTTTTTTTATTCAACTTTCCTTACTCCTTACTTTTGGCTTGCATTAAATTTTCACTCACAGTCTCGGAATCACCACAGTTATCCGATTATCATGGTATTGTGGCACGTCCCAATGCAAAAATATATAAGTGGTCAAAACCTGTGATGAATGTCATACTTGTGACAAAACAGTTTTTTGGCGGGCCGCGGGGGCGAGCGTTGCCTTATTTCAGAGGTGAGGGAGGGAGGGGCTAAAATTCTTTTTGGTGTTGAAGTGTTCAAGCCTTGTGATTGGTCGAAGTGCCTAAACAGCGCTCAGACAGGCAGCCCTGATTGGCTAGTAGAATTCTCGGACCAACACCACGCATTGGGCTTTAGAGGTGTAAGGCAGGGCAAAACACCTGAAATATCGATGTACATAGCCTTGAGCCGGTGCCTTAGCCCGGGCCTGTTACAAAAGCGCCTGAAGACCGGTAAAGCGCTCTTTTCGCCTTACCTTATGGCACTTCTCAGCATCTCCCCCCAGGGCTATATGCAGGAATGCTCGTCAAGTCCCAGGGCCGGATTCAGCAAACTTACCAGCGATACCCTGTTACGAGGTCGAAGTTACTAGACCGCTACGAGAGATGGCAAAACTGTATTCGGCAACGATATTGTAAGCATCTAGTAAGCTACGAGGTCCATTGCCGCTGGTAGCCACCAGAGGGATCTCGTGTCGCGCAACAGCCAATCATCTCCACGCTTACATGATGCGTGTTTGGGGTGACACGTGCTTTTGTTTACAAACAAATTTTATTTAAAGTTCAGTATGATACCTCCATAATTGTAGTAAATGAGTCTCAAGAGCTTATTTTATCATTATTGTGCACATAAGGGTTCGTTTTGCACGCCTGTCACCTGATACGAGGTAATCTATTAAAAAAAATCATGACTTTTGCTGAAAAACACAACAAAATAGCCTGCTATGATGTGTCCGTGTGTGATTCTACACATATGCAATGATTCTTCGTCTTATCTGTCAAGGCTCTGGCACATTCACCTTTTTAGGCATTAAATCAATCAATCAATTACACTGGAGAACAAATTTTTGTTGAGTTAGGTCTGACACTTGTTATTAAGTAATTTTTGGGTGCTGAATCCAAAACTGATCTCAGTTTTTCTCTATCACGTCAAGTTTTTGAACTGTAGGATTTTCGTTTTCTTAAAAAATATGAAAAATACTGTACATAACAGTAACAGGCTTATTTATAAAAAGTTGCAAAAATTACAACAATAAAAATGAAAGAAATAGGCATAATAGAATTTTATTAAAATTATCAGTTTTTAGAAAGGATAAGGA
>JACEEZ010010045.1:0-12199 GCA_016584305.1 Chionoecetes opilio | reverse complement strand
TGGGGGACACCTAAAAATACATGGCAATTTACACATACTAATAGAACAAATTAAATTGTGTATCAGCTATCGTGTTATTGGAGTTTTGAAACCGTTTTGAGTGAATTTGGGTACATCTTTTTCAGTTTCATAATTTGATTATAATCCAGTGAAAAAAGCTTTTGATAGTGGCCAATAAGCATGATACGGGTTCCGAAAATGATAATTTTGAAATGTTTGTCTTCATTTTTTTAAAAAAAATCAATTACAATGACTTTTTGCCCAACAAATCCATCTATGTGTCTTTTTGCTTTCCTTGACCTAAAAAAAAAAATTTGACCCAAAAAACATTTAATAGCTTTAAATGAGAAGATATGAAAAAATTATTTTTCCCAGGTGGCCCATTTTGGATTTTGCCCCGGGGCGGAGTTACCCGCATTTTTGCGGGGGAATGAGGGCTTTTTTGTTCATATCCTAAAAGTCACTTAAAATCCCCCTTAAAATCTTAATCAGGAGAAATTGGTCAGGGGCTCAAGGTAGGCCCTCACTATATACCAAACTAGATTAAATGAATTTATCAGCCGTTCCCAAATTTTTCCAAAGGCACGTTCAAATCGGAAATTTGGGTTTTCGTGGGAAACATTTTTTGGGGTTTTTTGAACCCTATTTCATGTCCTATTTCCCAAAAAAATACCACGAACTTGTCGAAGGGACACCTTCCCTCCCCCGTAGTAGTAGTGTAGTAGTATATAGCTAGTAGTATTTTGGTAGTAGTATAGTATTTGTAGTATTCGTAGAAATCGTAGTAGTAGTGTAGGAATTGTGATTTAATAGTAGTGCTGTGGCGAATAGTCTTGGAAAAAGGGGGAGGGCACAAGGGTAAAGGTAAAAAAAAGGAAAAAAAAAAAAAAAAAAAAAAGGGAAATAATTGCATTTATTTGATTTCAATGGCAAAACAATATACATAAGCTTAGATCTTGCAAAACGAGAATGGCAATGATTTGTAACTATAAAAAAGTGCAGATATATCGGGTACTGGGACCAAAAGGGGGAAAAGGGGGATAATGGCCAAGTGGCACCCTCCCTATATGCGCCACTAACTAGGTTAGTAGTAGTAAAATATTAGTGTATTAGTGTTGTTTCACACTAATACTTGTGGGCCCCGTAATAATGTTTTTTAAATTTAAAAAGGTGTCACAAATAAATACAATACATAGAAAAAAAAAAATTAATTTTATAAATTAGAACTCACCTTCCCAAAATTTCCCAAACGTTTCCAAAACACACCACGAAAACATACAATTATCAAACATTCCTTTAAACACTTAATTAATATATTATATATATATATATTATATAAATTATTTTATATAACCCACAAGAAAATTTTTTTTTTTTTTACGTTGTAGCCAAGCGCTGTAGGCATATGGAGAGTTTTGGGTTTGGGGTCGATCTCGCTCGATGGTGGCGCGGGGCGGATTTTTATAGTGACCCCTTGTGGTCTCGGGTGAGATTCCATTTTATGTGATGTTCAGCTCTTCATTTTAAGGCGCATGCACCCCCTGGGTCCACCGTTACACTCCCCAATCGGCAGCAGGGTTATTTTGCATGTGGGTTTTTTGGCCATCGAAAGGGCGTTATAGTTGCCCCTTGATGAATTTGAATGGGGACCTTTGCCCCCTACCAGGCTCTTGAAAGAGTTGCCCCCGGAGGTTTCGAAGGGGGGAATTTGTTTTCAGACTCCAAGACGCTAACCACTCAGCCACCGCCTCCCCAAATATTATATTTTAAATATATATTATATATATTTAAAATTATATAATAATTAATATTTTTAATATAATATATATTATATATATTAAAATATATATAAAAATATTATATATTATATATATATTAATATATATATAATATAATATATATTATATTATATATATTTTATAATATATTATATTATATTTTTAATTATATATATATGGATTTTTTTATTTTGGTAGAATTTGTTTTTTCAGGGTGCAAAGACACTGTCATACTTGGGGTTTTTTATCCCAAAAGTTTCGCCAAAGGCATTGGCACTCGGGCTAAAAAATAGAAAAAATTTAATATTTGCAATGTAAAAAGCGAAATCAAAAAAAATTATTTTTTAAGAACAATAAAATATTCCTATATTATAAAAAATACTAACTAAAAAATAAAATATAATTTGTACTTAACGGACCCTTGGGGTGTATCTTCTGAGTTGGTAGGGGATGAATGAACCTAGTTTCGTGGTAACATTTCAGCTTTTGGGGGCCCCCAACAAGCTGAAAGGGTTACCACGAAAAAATAGTGTTCATTCCCCTTACCCAAATCAGACAGCATACACACCAAGGTCCGTTAAGTACAAATTATTTTTATTTATTTTAAGTTTTAGATAAATAGGAAAATTTTTTTGTTCTCAAGAAAAAATTTTTTAGAGGTTTGCTTTTTTTGCATTGCATAATTAAATTTTAAAAAAATTTTTAGCCTGATGAGCAAGTGCCTTTGGCGAAAAGTTGCGCAAAACACCCCAAGTATACGAGGTCTTTGTCACCCGAAAAATCAAAATATATATTATATTATAATATATATATATAAAAATATAATATATTAAATATATATTTTAAAATAATTTATATATATATTATAAAATATATATTATATAGTATTATATAATTAAAAAGCTTTTATCATCAAACCCAAATTGGTCGAAAAAACATATTTTCCCCTATTAGATAACAAAAGGATTCAGCAAAACGAACTATGATGGAAGCAATGCATGATATGAAAAGTGGTTTCATGTCCCGGAAGGATAAGAGTGGTGATTTTTCTGAATCACGTGGGCGAGATCTCAGGGTGGTGGGAAAAAAACCCCTTTTAACATAATAGACAAGTTGCCATCGAATTTTTTTTTGGAAGTAAAGGTTGGGCAAAGATTTCCCCAAAATGTTAAAAATCACTCTAAATATCCCCATTTTTAAAGAAAAAAGGCAAAAAAATAATAAAGCTAAGCTGCCCCAATGTCATGTGATGCAAAAAGCTTTGACGTGGTCGTGAGTTACGATCCAAAAAGGCGTGGGGGGTACGAAGGCTATGTACGGTGTGTTTAGCTATTTGACACCCTAAAAAGCCATAGTCAAAAGGAAAGGGGAAAAAAGAATCATTGGTGCTATGTGCCCCTGGCACTAACACGGGGAGGGGCAACACCAGGGAAATATTCTTCTCAATTTTTCCAAAAATTTAAAATAAGGGGAAACGATGGGAATGGCTACGCCTACGCCGCTTGTGTATGGTGGATGTACACGCCCGTTGTTGCGCGAAATGTTTTCAGCGCGGAAATCCTGTAGAACTCTCCAAATATCTCTCTTATTTCACTGGTTTTACAGCTGAGCAACAGCAATTTATGGCTTGGATCACGTCCAAAACGAAAAACTGCCGTGGAAGATAAACCAGGTTCTTCTAAGCGCATTTCAAGAAGATCAAGGGTTTGAAAAGTTTAATTTTAATGGACAGTGTTTCTATTGTGAAAAGTATGTATCCTTGATAGAAAACACCAGATAGACGAGACTTTGAGGAGGCTACCACAAAAGATACGAAAAATCTGTATCAAAAGTCGTGAGTTGTGCAAGTCTAGAGAAGTAAATGCTTATACAAAAACAATAGAAAGAAGGTTTCTGGGTGTTAATGACCTTGTAGCGGCTGAGGCAGGGTATCATAAGTCTTGAAGACCAAGTTAAAAATCCTCTTGCCAAAGTATTCGTCAAAAGGACGCCCTACATCTACTAGAGAAGTTGATGATTTTGAAAAGTCATGTACGTTGTTAGAGGATGATATGGAATAATATACTGTTAAAGAATTTCAAGAACTCGTGGAAAGTCAAAGAGAAGATGTTTACTCTATAAAAATTACTAGATCAAACTTCAGGATAGATATGGAGAGAGTGTGCAATCAGGCAGTAAACGTGGAGAAAGTGACATTATACTGCTGAGTAACACCAGTGCTATTTCGACAGAAGCCTGGTACAATGACAGCAAATCTGAACCAGCTGACGAGGCTGAATGTATAATAAATGCAGCAGCCAAACTGATCGGAAGCGAAAAAAAAAAACATGAACACGTAACATAATATTACCCTAGCATTGAAGATATTCAAGATACTAACCAACTGCCATGTACCAGTTTTTGTTAAAATAATCGTTGATGAAATATAAAGCATTTTCGAAGCAAGCCTCCGGTAATATCAAGCTATATTTGCTGGTACACGACCAAGATCTATCATGCCATTACAATTTGGTCTAGCAATCGCAACTGTCAATCGATTGGCATCAAAGTGGCTCAACACTCATCTATCGATACTTGGTTTAAGCTATGGCGAGGTGAGCAGAAATATTGTGTTTGTATTATCATTTTCCTCCTATTACCACTCGTATGAACAGAGTTTCTCTTTTCAAAGTGTATAGCTTATAATAATTTGATACATCTGTTTATTTTGCAACTTGTGGGACAATTGTCATGTGATAAGATGTAAGAAGATAATTGTGATTTGATAAGATAGATGTATGTAAGCATTTGTTTTGTGAACAGAGTAGCAAACTTGATGTTCCAACACCAACACTAAAAAAAATGGTTGTTGATCAACCATTGCATGTACGAACAGAAGAACATATGAACATATGAAAATAAGGAAGCTACAAGAGGCCGTGAGACCTATACGAGGTAGTTCCTGTTACCTAACACTACCTACATCCACCTTTCATCCCCATCCATGAATTTATCTAGCCTCCTTTTAAAGCTCCCTAATGACTCCGCACTAACTACCTGTCTACTGAGTCCATTCCAAGCATTTATCACCCATTTATGAACCAGTTTTTTCCTATTTCTTTTTTAAATCTTCTTTTTTCCAGCTTGAATCCGTTACTTCTTGTTCTACCCTGGTTACTAGCCGTAAGCACTTTTCTATCTCTCCTTTATTATATCCCTTTATCCACTTAAAAACTTCTATCAGTTTCACGCCTATTCTGCATCTCTCGAGTGAGTGTGAAAGTAATAGTTTCACATTTCTTCTCATAACTAAAGTTACGCATCCTTGAATAATTTGGTTATCCTTCCCTGCACTGATTCTAACAAGGCTATCTCCATCCTATAATATAGAGCCCAAAAACTGAACCGCCTAGTCTAGGTGAGGTCTGACTATAGCCAAATAAAGCTTTAGAATAACCTCAGCACATCTACTTTTAACACATCTGGTAATGAATCCTAACACCCTATTAGCTCTACTTCTAGCCTCAATACATTGTTTTCCTAGGTCGGAGGTTTGTGCTCACCCTCACTCTCAGATCTTCCTCACCTTCTGGTCTTTTCAGCGATACTTTGCGTATGGTGTAATATTTACCAGGTTTTTTCAGCTAACATTCATAACGCTGCACTTATCAATATTAAATTCCATCTGACATCTGAATACCCACTCATTAAGTTTATCTAAGTCTCCCTGCAATATGTTTACATCAGACTGGATCCAATGATCCTACCCCCCTTAGTATCATCAGCAAACTAGCTGATATAACTGCTAATCCCACTATCCGAGCCGTTGATGTAAGGCTTACGAGATTGCTTGGTCTACAAAGATGAACATATGTGTACGTCTCGGAGGCTTCCATCAGTTGATGAGTTTCCTTGGCTCTATTGACTGTCTAATAGAGGGAAGTGGTCTTAGAGCAGCAATTAGAAACTGTGTACGCACCATTAAACTGTTGTTGATATGCTCACATGAAAGTCTTATGCTTGTGCTATCCGTGGTCACATGCTGTCAGCAAAACAGATCATGATTTTTTTTCATATGGATAGTCGCATCGTTTGAGAATCACCATTGATACGGTCTGGAAAATGTTTGACCTTGATCATTTGCAGACTAGATGTTCAAATGATGTGATTTGTTGTATTTTGCAATTTCATGTATTTGTTTTCAACTGGTTACAGATTCATGGTCGTAGAAAAAGAAGAATATGCTTAAATAAAATGTGATACTTATGAGTAGCTTGAAGTTTGCTGCATTTTCCATAAAAATACCGTACCTTACATTATGCTTCATAACTTTTTTCCCCAACATATACAATTTGACAAGATGCACCATTGAAAAGCCATATATTTCTGATAAAAAATAACCATTTTGTCAATATATCGAATTTGTTCTACCCTGACCAATAATTATACAGGACAATTTACCAATTCCCCCATTCTCTGACTTCAACTTTAGGGAATAGCCTCTTGCAAGTCACACACTTATGCTTTACTGACTTAACAACTCTACGTGCTGCTGGAACCCAAAATTTCCGCTGCAATTTAGCAATTATGACATCTCCTCCTGAGTGGTCTATTCCATGCAAGTGTGATTTATACAGATGTTTAAGTCTTTGATTAGTATGTGTAACATCATATATGTAAATGTTCCAGTTTTGTCTAACCAAGACTTCCTACAATAACTAGCCCATCCCTATTGTTTCAGGCATTAGTCTTTAAAATATTTTAAACCAATCATCTGTATATTCCTTTTGAGCCTCAATTACCAATAATTTATTAACATCTTTCATATTACAGCTAATAAAATAATTCCCTATTGCCTTGAGGGACTTTTTGTTTCACTGCTGCCATTACTCTTCTTCTAACTTCTACCGCACCCTCTTTTGACGAAGTCAGAGATTCCTGTAGCAAAGTTGAGGAGTGGAAATGCACTGGTGTTTGTAATATCAGTGCGGAGCTCCTCAAAGCTGGGGGTGAGGCCATGATCCGCGGGTTGCATGCTGTCCTGACTGCCGTGTGGCAGTCAGGTACTATTCCTCCTGACTGGAAAAGGGGGCTGGTCGTCCCTATTTGGAAAGGGAAAGGGGATCGTCAGGACTGCAACAATTACCGCGGTATTACACTGCTCAGCGTGCCAGGCAAGGTGCTTGCCCATCTATTGCTGACACGGACCCGCAGTCATCTCCTGAAGCATCAGAGACCTCAGCAGTTTGGTTTCACGTCTGGTAAGTCAACAACGGAGCGTATCCTAGCGTTTTCGTCTCCTGGTGGAACGCCGACGTGAGTTTCGACAGGGGATGCTGCAGCCTATGTTGATCTCAAGAAGGCGTTTGACTCAGTGCATCGTGAGCCACTCTGAGATCTTCTGCGACTTCGCAGGATTCCTGCAAGGACTATTGGTTTGATGACTGGTCTGTACTCTGGGACTGAGAGTGCTGTGAAGGGTGGAGGAGGTGTATCCAGCTTCTTTCTGTTAATACAGGAGTGAGGCAAGGGTGCGTCCTTGCCCCATCACTTTTCAACACTTGTATAAAACTGGGTATTGGGCAAAGTTGTAGATCAAAGTGATTGTGGAGCATCCCTCGGCAACACCAAGATCACTGATCTTGTTTTTGCCGATGATGCAGTAATCTTTGATGAGTCGCTGGAGGTCCTGGTGATGGCTCTAAAGGCGCTGCGCGAGGAGGCACAGCCCTTAAGACATGAGGTCTCCTGGCTTACGACCAAGGTCCAGGTGTTTGGAGGCTTACTAGATGAAACAGTACAGTCTGTTTCATGCGTGCGGCGAGGAAATTGAGGTCTTGGAAAGTTTTACATACCTTGGTAGCGCAGTCCATAATGACGGCGAGTCACGTCAAGAAGTCTTACGGCGGATTGGCATAGCCCACGGTGTTATGGACTCGCTCAGCAGGAGTATTTGGCGTTGTCGGTCCCTGTGCAGGAGGACAAAGATCCGTGATCTTCAAGTGGCTTGTGATCCCTGTCTTACTCTATGGTTGTTAGACATGGACACTAAATAGCGACTTGAAGAGACGAATCGATGCCTTTGATAATAAGTTTCTTCGCATAATCATTGGGTATCGCTGGGATGATTACGTGTTAAATCAGCGATTGCACCGTGAGACTGAATCGAGGCCTATTACCTGCATAGTCCGTCAGCACCAACTTCGGCTATATGGGCATGTGGCACGCTACTCTGAAACGATCCTTCCCATCGGGTTGTATCTGTAAGAGACAATCCGGCGTGGAGGAGGCCAAGGGGCGCCCACAAGGCTCGTTCGTGGCTGGGGCAAGTTGATGTTTCTTGTCGAGAGCTGCTTGGTATGGGAATGGAGCCTGCATGGGGACTCACGCGTGGTGACCCCCGGGAGTGGTGTCGTAGGGTGGGCGAGGCGACGCGCCCCCCGGCGTATGCCCCCAATGATTGATTGATTACTCTACTTGTTACCCTGAGTAATTTTGTGTAGCTACTAAATATTTGCAAGTCGATAACACTCATGTTAGGTTGTGCGTTCTCAGTGTGAATGACAGGCTTTTAAGTATGTATGTTGCTCAGACAGGTTAGAGTTCGGCAATCCTATCTGGTAGTTCCACTTATTTGTTTGGCCATGATTTGGTAGGTGCTTCCAAGAATTCCGATCCCCTTTGCCACATAGTTAAGTTGGTATATATGATAAAAGGCTGAAGAGTCAAACTAAACTATAATATGTGTTGACAAGAAATAGTTTTATAATCTCATGATGGTGGATATAGTGAATGGACCTACATGCGAGTCTGTTTCTTCCTTGTAAGCTTTCTCGCTACCCTTTTAGCAATCCATCTCATTTATTCTGGTTCCGATATAGTTTAAAATACTCAGAGCCAAGTTTGGATAGCCTCTTCTCTATTGCTTTCATTCTAGGCACCACACGAGCTAAGTTGTTAGGCAGATTTATGGGGTCCCTCAACCAGAGTAGTTTGGCAACCCAAACCTGTTTTACCTGATCGCGTGTAAGCCCCTGTTCTATTAAGTTTAGTTCCCTGTTATATTTTAATGTGCAATCATTATACATATCATGTTTGCATAATATAAGTTTTATTACCCTGATCTAAGTAATTACCTTATCTAGGGATACTTTCATACCGGGCGATTCAGATATCTTTGTCCTTACTTGTCATCAAGTCAGTAGCAGCATGGTTTAGTGTGACACAAACACTGTTATTGTTTTGATTGCCTATATTAGATGTTAAACTACCTCCCACCACAATAACCAAATTTATTTTCTAATAACTGGATACTACCAACTGTCCTTTATGCCTCTAGGGCAGCGTTTCTTAACCTTTCCGACCTCAGCACCCATGTAGTCAAGTCTAGGAAGTCCAGCCCCCCCTAACTCTGGCAAACCTCTGCTTACAGAGTCTACAGTTGCTTAATTATTTATTTTGTTCATTCCCCAAAAATAAACACCAAGGATGCCAGGATGTAGGGGGAAAAAAAATAAGATGAAAAAAGAGTAAAGAGCATGGATAAAACTCACTCAAACATAACAGCAGGGTAATTGAACATACACTCATCAATGTGATTTTTGTTGTTGCTTATGTGCGACTAGTCTCTGAAATAGAGGCTTCGTGTTAGTTAGAACCACCGTCATGTCGTGGAGCAGCCCACTTGAAGGCGGTTCCGGACAATTGTTTTGATATGGAGCATGGTAGATATCGAATGCCTTTTCACACATATAGGTAGTTGTAAATGGAATGATCATCTCCAGCGCTGCCTCGCCAGCCCAGGGTACGCTACCAACTGATCACACCAGAAGCCAGACACTGGTAATGTACGGATTTTTGTAATACAACCCTGGTCCACCTGTAAAATTTTATAAAGCTCCCCCTTCAGGTTGTCAGCATCACTCATGTCGCCAGGAAGGGCTGCGGAATCCATTCTGGAAATGTATGATCCTTGGCAAAGTATTTTGTCAGGGTGGTTCAAGGTGCGACAGGTGAGCAGCAATATTTTCTACAAGCATGGGACGGGACTGTCTTATTCCCCAATTTCTCGTCCAGGATAGGAAAGCTTCCCACATTCCCCTCCCTGGATTTGGGACGATTCCAGATTGAGAACTTCTTCTTGAAGGTTTCTACCTTATATGCACAAACAAGATTACATGGGCAAGTTGAGTTCATTCAAAAGGGGCGGGATAATGCCTGCAGATACGAGAGGGGAGAGGGATGAACATTTCGTCCTTAAAATGTTCAGCGAATTTATTCTGATACTCTCGGAGGAATATTGCATTTCATCCTTGAGCTCTGCAATACGGGTCAGGATTTTCCCCAATTGAGAGCCACCGCACTTCTAGTAAAAAGATAACTACTTGAAACACTCAAGTATCTTGAACACTCTGTGGTTTAAAGGACGACCCTGGATGAAATTCACAACTTGAACATGGACAAATATAACTTCTTTGCGTTGAGGCGGCAACGTCTTTGCAGCCAAAGCATGGCGATGGAGAACACAGTACTTCATGATGATAACTGGTACCCTCCCTTTACCAAAGCAGTAAAGCCAGACTTATACCTATCATGGCTTGGGGTACCATCTGTGTCCGACCAAACCCTATGTTCTCTCACTGATCTGAGCTTCTCAAAGAACTCCCCCAAGAGTCTGAATACATCCGCTGCCTTCGTCGTCGTTTGCAATGCCTCGCAGAAGAGGAATTCATCTTTAATTTAACCACCTTGATGTACCGGGTATACAAAACCAGTTGACTCATATTGGAAACATTAGTTGATTCGTCCAACTGGAGACTGATGTGGATGGGGACGTCCATAATCTCTTGAAAAATATGGTCCAAGATGTCGCAACTCATATCTGCAACTCTCCCTGCGATGATATCGTTGAACAGAGCATTTGTTTCATCTTCTTGGCTGCCTCTGTTCCAAGAACCAGTTCTACCATTTCCCAATGGTACATGGCTTAACCAGGTTTCCGGAGGCGAAACCTTCTCCCCGATTCACTGGTATGCCACCTCATAGGAAGCTTGCAGATGGGTTTTTGCACTGGCTTGAATCCAAGTCAGGGTAGTGTGCCTTTCTGGTCATATGGGCATTTTCACAGTAACCTAGGCCATCATTGTCTCACAGCACAAAAATTTAGATTGTCTTTTTTCACTTTGGTTCCAGTGGAATATTGAAGGATCAATTGTATATTGTATAGAAATTTTTACAAAAAACTGCAGGTATTATGATAATTTACAGTACAACAATACATTGCGACAACTGTAAAAAATGTATTCAACAACTTGTAAGCTGAACACCTCAAATTTGTATATATTTACCACAATTAAAATAGATTAAGATGTTATAAAAATATACGCGTTGAATGTAATATGTATGTATAATTTATATATTCAGCGCCGACATCGTTTTTGTTACACTAACTTTTTCGTCCACAATGTCCACTTCCGACACATCGGTCTATTCTTATGCCAGAATATATGAAAATCTATTTGTTTTCATTGATATACAAGACACTATAAGGGACTATATAATGTATAGTCCCTTATAGGTCTTGTATATCAATGAAAAAACAATAGACTTTCATATATTCTGGCATAAGATATAGGAAACCCATGTGTCGGAGTGGACATTGTGGAGGGAAAAATTTGTGGTAACATAAACGATGGGCGGCGCTAAATATATAAATTAACATACTTATTACATTTAACGCGTATAATTTATAACATATCAACCTATTTTAATTGTGTTAAATAATATATTTTACATATATACAGCAGTAGTAATGGTAATTCCAATAATTAAATTAAATTAAAAAAAGACACAAGTTTCGTCCAACATTCGAACACTTTTGGGGGCTGAAAAAAAAAGTTATTGACATAGATCCTTTACATTTTGGATGATGTTTGTCAATGAAGTTTCTCTTCAATTAAATGAAAACACAACAGCTACACCCATTATAAGATAGAGTTTAAATTTCTTTATTTCAATTTTACTGACATCCTAGGTTAATGTGAAAATGCCCATATGTAGCCCCTTAGCCTGCAGGGCCTCGATAGCCTGTTCATGTTCTGTGCTGGATGCTTCACCTGGTGTTCTTGGAGTCTAGCAGGCTTCAAATTGAGTTGCAAATAATACAATGGCAGGTCATACATAGTGTGGTCTGTCCTCCACGATCATCCAGGAGTGCAGTGAAGCCATACGTGACATATTCGTCACTCCATTTGCGTGTCTTTGGCATTGCAGAATAACACAAGCCTATGGACAAAGAAGCTGTAAGTAAAAAAGCACCAATCTAAATTAGACATTTGGCCTTCAAAATTAATTGATTGGGTTTGACCATAGGAATGTTCCCCCCCAAAAAAAATTCAAAAATTTTGGAAACAAAACTTTATGAATGAGTTAAAAAAGGAAAA